>RJWH01002006.1:0-280304 GCA_004363575.1 Solenodon paradoxus | reverse complement strand
ACCCACTGGTCTTTGTGTGTGTGTGTGTGTGTGTGTGTGTGTGTGTGTGTGTGTGTGTGTGTTTAAAATCAAATGTTAAATTCTGGGACTAATGATAGCTCTTTATTACAGATCAAAATAAAGTAGGGAGATTTCCCTCATAATCCTCTTTTCTTACTTCACAGCCACTCCCTAGGCTAGAGATCACTGATGAACTGTTGATAGTTTCCATGGAAGACACCTAATAGCAAGGTAGCTGTGTAAAGGTATTCCCTAGGACACAATCATTCTCATTCAGAAAGCAATCAGTGACATCTTTCACGTCTTTGCCTGTGCTTTAAAAAAAAATTTCCCTATGTCTGCCCTGGTGGTCCAGCAGTTTAATTCTCCGAGCTTAATCCACATACTTCCCAAGGTCCCTGTTCAGGAATGGGGGTCAGGGAAACAACTAAGATGAACAACTGAATAAAATAAAAATGCTTCCTCCTCCTCTCTCTTCCTGCTTACCTGCCTACTCACTTTCATTCCTGCCACAACCTTCCCTTAAAAAAAAAAAAATCCCTCAAGACTTCTGTGTGTGGCAGGACTGAATGAGAGCAGCAAACACAGAACTGAATACAGCAGATGTGCTGGCTAGTGAGCACCTGATTAATCATTTCAAAGGATTGCTAGCTATGGGAAAAGCAGATTCTAAAGGGATCAACCTATAGGTACATAAAAGGCCAGTTCTGGTCTATTTGGTTTTTCATATATAATCTTTAATATCCAGCTGACTTGGAAACAGTTCTTAAGAGATGATGCATATTAGGTACTGAAATCTAGTACACACCTAACACTCATCTGTGGTCTGTCCTTTCTTCTTTCTTCCTATCTCTAAAACCCCAAGGCAAGAAACGAAGGCTTCTAGACACCATGGGATGAGTCACGGTACGTCGCCCAGGCACTCTAAGCACGGACCTTGTCACCGCACAGACACAAAGGCCTTCATGAAACCACAGCCCTCTGGTTTCATGGCTCTTGCCTTCTTAATCAAATGGATGTAGAATTCACCCCCAACACAAACAAACTCGGTAAAACACCTTGGGGTGGTTGACCAGCAGAAATGTCCACTGAGTTGTGATTCACTGCAGGAAGAGAAAGGCCTCCAACAGCAGCCAATCAGAGTCGGACACAGGGAAAAATCACTTGGCTCTTACAGGAAGCCATCTAATGATGTTACTGTAATCCTCAGGCTTGCATTTTTCAGCCACCTCAACACCAACTCGCAGACTTCAATGATTATGTAATTACGGAAAACTTCACAACAAACATGAAGATTCCTTCTGCAGGCCACATTGAGGACCAGGATGTGCATTTAAGCGTGGGAGGGAAGCACACGGCTCACAAAGGGAAGAGCAAAGAGATTTATTGAACTTAAAAGGCCACAGTTTAAAAGCGGTCTCTAGCAGACCTCCCTTTTCGTGTGCACATTTTTTGCACCTGCAACTGTTTGTGGGCTGGAAAGCAACAGTCCTCCCCCTTCCCCCAAGAGACCACGCTTTAATGCATTGGCCCCAAATGTGTCATTTTCCTGCCAGGGGGCAAAAATCAAAAGAAACCAAGTTTTTAGAACTTTGCTGCAAAGAAAATAATAGTTCTAAAAAGGATTGGAGCCACATTTCAGGTTAGACACAGTTGTTAGAGAAATGTCAGAAGGGAAAACATTCCTCTTCACTTTCTTTCCTAACTTGTGGAAGCCCTTCATTTCACTGGATTCCGTGTGACATCTGCAGCCTCCATTCTGGTGGGGTCTGCAGCGAGCTCTCAGCTCTGCAGCACAGAATTGCACTCAAACCACAGTATTCAAAGTCTAGATTCCAAGTGGACCTTCCTGATTCTTCATGGAGAAGATGCCATCTAAATTATTTCCACTAAAACAAAGCTTTGATACCAGACGTGAACTGTGGAATCTTAATTACGATGCTCGTGAATGAAGTGCTGACAAATGGTCTTGCTTTAGATGGTGTTGGTGGGTGGGGATTTGGTTAGAGCTGGGATCAAAACTTGATTTTGGCCATTGATCCACTTCCTCCTTCCCCCACCACCCACCTCATATGGTAAGATGAAAGTTAGAGTAGAAAGCCTCTTTTAAACCATTGTGAACTGTTTTATTCAAAGCAGCATCTGTGAATTTTTATGAGACTGGCCAAGATTTTCTCAATTATTTTCTTCCTGCTATCCAGGGAATAGAAAGTTTCAAATCAAGAGTCATCATTCAAGCAAAAGTGTTTTATTCATATGAAAGAAATGGCTTAACTAAATAGAGGAGAGATACAGGAAAGCCCCTTACTAAGCATACATAACAGCACAAGGATGCATGTTGATAAAGAAATAAACACACTTAGTTTTCATTGTTTTAACTTGAAAGACACACAAGATTCATATAAGGTACAAACCTTGATGAATGTCGAAGAGATAGAGGGTTCTCAGAAATCATGCAAATATGAGGTTACGGTGCAGTCAACTTTCTGGAGATTTTTAAAATGTAGGTATATTTAATCTCCTCAATGTGTGGGACATATTTGCCCCAGGTAGAGAGAGTGCCCCTTTTTCTTCTCACTCTGTGGTTCAATCTAGTACTAACATCTGATTGGTATACTGGGGACTCCTAATTCCTGTAAAGCAAAGCTTGTAATGATCTTCAGCTTAGGCATCTCATGGGGGAAATGAGAGGAAAAGATGTTAAATGGTTCTTTATCACCACAAAGTCTCACTTATAAGAGAGATGTACTGATGGAGGGAATAGGGTGGAAATCTATTCACCAGGAGTATAGGTGAAGGGAGAGATACAACGCAAAAAGAAGGAAAGGAGAAATGAGGTAAACTCAGGAACAAAACATGAACTAGTCATTTATGTAGGGCTACTTAGTGTGGAAAGTGAGAGATTTCATTTAATATATGCTGTCCTGATCTCACTGGAGTCAAAGGAACATTTTAGGAGACTTTCTACCCACACAAATGGGTTTCCCAGGAAAGTCCTAATTTAGACCTCTGCGCCAAAAAAAAAAAAAAAAAAATCAGTGCCTCCTTTTATGGAGTCATATCCATGACAGGAAAAGGATCAGTTGAAAATTCAGTGCCGAGGGCACAATGGGATCAGTACAGAGGATTAGCCTGGGAGGACATTTTTTGGAGGATCTGAGACAGAGGCCAGAAATCTATATTCAAAGGTTTTTCATATTCTAGTGTCATTTAGACACCAAATATGCACATTTAGGTCCTGTGGGGAATTTTATCCAGAACCAGAGTTTAACACATCTTTTCACTTTGTGAAGTTTGGTCCATAAATGAATTTCTTTCCCCTTGATTTGTATGAATACACATTTTGGAGAAAAAAGGGCAGTGGAATTAAAGTTTAATGTCTCCAAAATGGTTATAACCATGGTTTCATTTGGAGGAGAAATTTTTTTCTATTTAATTTGTCTTCATTCCTGGAGAAAGGACATCATTTGTTTTCGTCCGCTTCAGCAAGCAGACATGTTAAATGCCCCTTCTGCTTATCCTGAGAGGGCTTTCTTCCAGGGAGGGGGCCCTGCCATAGGTTCTCTGAGGAGCAGTGCCCTCCTGGTGCTGACACGGGGTACAGACGCCCTGCTCGGCTGTGCCCAGTCATTACGGACCCCGGAGAACTAGCAACGCATCCTCTACCTGCATCCCTTCTCCAATTATATGACGCTTAAAAAGAACTCAGTCTGACTCTTTGACTTACCACTCAACAACTAAAGTATACCAAAGGTTCAAAATGTACTTAACTCCCCAGCATAAGAAGGAGAGACATAAAAAGTCTGGCACACCCAGGTGCAGTAGTGGGTAAGCCTGCCGCCTCTGAAGGAGCACAGTCCATATATACCTAAAGGACCTGGGTTTGCGTCCCAGATACAGGGGAAACAACCAAGATGAACAACTAAATAAAAAGAAAAGAAAAGAATGTTTTCCTCCTCTCTCTTCTTGTATTAACTCACCACAAATCAGTTTCTATTTCAGGGTGTAATGTTCAGTGAAATGTTTTTTCGCTTTATCCATATTACATGTATCAGCATAAAAATAAACACAAAAGATTTTGGGTTTGCTTTTTTCCAGAGCTAAATTTTTAATAATCTGGTATACTATATATGTGTGAGTGTGTGTGTGTGTGTGTGTGTGTGTGTGCATTTTAATGATGCTTCTCTAGCAAGTTAATAAAAATCATTACACTTGCTGAGACAAATCATATTAGCTTATTGTTTTATACCTCTGAGTCAAAAAGAAATGCTGATGAATTACATCTAGAAATAAATGTAAGGAGGCAGTCTAAAACTCTTCGGGACAGGGTAACACTAGCAGGCAGACCCAGCAGAAGGGCTTGCAGAAAGATTACTTTGGCAAGTAAGGTAAAGGAAAGAATGCCCTGGAGCACTTTGGATAGACTGGAATATTGAAATCAAGAAATTAAGAATTTAACCTTTAAGAGTTTTTTCAAACACAGCTGTCTTGGAGAAAAGTCACACTGCCCTCTCCTAATGATTCATTTTATGATAACTTTATGCTTTCATCTTTACCATGAGAGGAAAAGAAACAAAGAGTTTTGTCAGACTTTTAAGGAAAAATAGTGTTCATCCGTCTCCTGGCCTTACCAGTCCACCCCAGTATTGAAATCAATCCTGAGCCAAGAGAGACCTAGGAAACTTGAGGAGAATTCAGCATTGAGACATCTGTAAGGTTTGTCCCAGCTCCTAGTTCCAATATAGGGATTTCTTCCTTGTATGATCTACACCCCCTGCCCCTCGCCAGCCCCAGTGGATCCCTGATTCAGGTGATGAGCCTGAACCATCCCCAGAAATCTGCTGTTGCCACAATGTCCCTGGGTTGGGTGATTCTCTTCTCAGAGTGAAGAAATGCCACTTGGTTTTGTTTTGTTTTGCTTTCCTTAAAGGAAAAGTGCAGGTGAGTAAGCAGGCAAGAAGAGAGAGGAAGAAACACTATTTTTTATTTTTATTTTATTTTCACACTGGTCTCTTCCCATTGGACCTGGGACTCAAACCCCAGGGTATGTGGCTTGGCTCCTTTGGGAAATGTCATTTGTTTTTAATGTCTGCTACTTGGTGTTGGATCGTGTCCCTCTGTCTGCCTCCCCAAGCATTTATCTACTCGCTAGGCTATAATAATTCGGTGCTCATTCATCTGGACAGTCATCTTATAGCAGGCACTGTGCTGAGCGAGACACACAAACGTCGTATCACTGAAACTTCACAGCCAAGTCTTGAATCTGTTTACTCTTCCTATTTTACAGAAGAAGAGTCTGGGTTTTTGAGAGGTTAGTTTATCAATAAGTGTTGAAGCTGGGGTTCAAACCAGAGCTCTCTTATTCCTATCTCCCCTTCGTGGAGGATGGTCTAGTCTTAGGGGGTTCTGTGGTCTCCCCACAGAGGATGGGCTTGTCTATAGCAGGTCTGTGTCCCTCAGCAGAAGACAGTGCGGTCCAGCCCTTTCTCACTGTGTGTGTGTCTGAAACATAACGGGGTCCTCTTTAGAAAATATTTTAATGCATTTTATAAACAATAAACATTATATTCTCCCTTTCCCCTTGGACTGGCACAGTCATATCTGTGTGATGTTTAAGACTGATGAACGTGGTAGGAAGTGCACAAAGCAAAACCCCATGGCACCTCTGCTTCTTGGACTTATCATTGTGTTTCAAAAGACATCACAAAAGGAAAAGGACAGAAAACCTCAGAGAGGAAGTTTTCTGAGAGTGTTTACGTGACAAAGAAGGCAGGAAAATATGGTATTGTTGTGACTCTCTACATCATTTCAGGATCTAAAGTGGCTCAGAAAGACAGACACTCCGAAAGGAAGGTGGACTTCCAGGGGATGTGACTCACAAAGAGGAATATGAAAGAGATGAGAAAAGCGACAACTTGTCAGATGAACAATGGGCTTGCGCTTGAAGCATATGGAGCCATATGGAAGAATACAGAGAGGTGGAACTTAGACAGGGAACAAAGAAGATACATGATGTTCCTGCCTCGGGCAGGCTAAGTGGCTGAGGGCATGGAGGGAGCAAAGGACATGAGCGAGGAATGACATAACCTGGAGACTTTCGGAAATAAAAGTAGAGAAACAGAACCTTACTTTTAGCATCCTGAAAAATCTTATCTATTTATTAACACAAATGAAAACAAATTTCTCCAGTGCTTCCTTGCAAATTACTTGAAGAGCTTCGAAAGCTTTGTTTATGCCATCCATTAGCCAAGGGAAAACTCTTCATCTTTTCTGATAGGCAAAACGATAGCAGAGTTTCCAGTTTCACAAAGGGATGGTTTCCAGAAAGAGACGTGAAAAGTGTGTTTTCTAAAAGAGATACCAAAGGTTTCTTTCTCTGAGCTTGGCGGTTACTAGCAAACCTCAAGGAGACCAAAGAAAATAAATTCAGGCAGAAGAATGGAATGGGCTTCCTCATCTGGTTCACTTCTCCAGGTCGCCACAAGGACATAGTCCTCCGCGTGGCTTCCTCTGGTGCTGCTTATCAGTCTTCAAATAAAAATCTGTCGACGACTTTTCCTCTGTCTCTGAGGAAATGCCTGTATCAGAAATCTCTGTTTATAATACCAAGTACCTCAGAAAATGCCATCTGGTGCTCTGGAACTTAACATTCTTGTGCAAGTTGATCCTGATGAAATCCTTGGCATTTTCCTGAGGCTTTTTTTGCCTTCCTGCCAAATGTTAATTGGTACCTGTTCCTGTAAGTCTTGAATTCTCCTTCCCAGCTGTAGAGATTAGCCTTAAGGGCACTTTTTTACTTTGAATTTTTCCCCCCCGAAACTGTGTCTTTGTTTCCAGCCCAGGACTTAGCTGCCTCCTGGGCTCTGTGTCATCTTGATGTTCCCTTGGAGGCCCTTACACTAAATTCTCCCAACCCTCCTTGAGTGATCACTTCACAGAGCTGGCTCACCATACTGGTTACTTAAAGGTTTGCAGAAAGCACTAGTCCACGCTGTGTCATGTGTCACTCAAGCTCATGACTAAACCTCTGACGGTATCTCAGATTGTCATCCAGTTGCTCCCAGATAAAAGCCCCCACTTTCTGGTCTTCCAGCAATATTTTCATTTCCACTGCTTTTATGGAACACCCCAGGCCTGGGCAATCACATGACAGAGGAGAAAAGCATTGACTTTAATCTCATTTTAAATCCTAGTTTTGTCCTTGTTTTTCTTTTCCTCACTGAATAATTCTTTTCCTCACCTAACTTCTTGTTTCTTTTTCTTTAAAATGGGAGTGTCAGAAGGAAAAAGACAAAGATCATGTGATCTCATGCATATGTGGTATATAGAGAAATCAAAGCAACAAATGAACCAAATTAAACAAAAAAACCCTTTTAGTCCATAGAATCAAATTAGTGCTTATCAGAAGAGAAGGGAAAAGGGTAGGCAAATCTGGTAAAAGGGGTCAATTATATGATGAAAGATAGAACTAGACTATTGGTAGTAAACTAAATGTATTGTATACAGGTACTAATTTAGGATGACGCACACCTTAAATCTATATAATATTATGATGCAGTGTTCCTTCAGTAAAAAGAAAGAAAAAAAGGCAAAAGTGGGAGTGACATTGGCGTTAATAGGTTAAATGAAATAATGTATTCAACTGCTGGTATTTGTTGGATGAAAGAATGAATGAATGAATAAATCAATGCAAGAGGAGGGTCAAGGAAGGAAAAGGAGAACTTAACAGTTCTTGGGTATCCATTGTGTGCCAACTTTATAGTAAGATGCTCTCAGTTTAGTAAGGGAAAAGGTACTTAGGCACCACCTATGAAGCCTTGTATTAAATACAAATGATGGAGGAATGTTTGGGGACTCTGTAGTGCAGAGGAAAGGGGCCTAATGCAACCTTCAAGGAGGAGAGGCAGGGAAAAAGCCATGCCTTACCTCCTCTGTTAGAGCTGCATCTGTGGGGCAGCAGCTTTGCTTTCTTCTTTGCAAAGTTACCAACTATGGTGATGGCTTATGATGTATCACAACTTGATGTAAGAAAAAAGAGCATGATTCCCTGCAGTATGTCACACCAAAGAAATTCACCTTGTGTTCTGACTTGGTGAAATGATTAAACGGGGACATTATTATATCTTCATACTTTTTTCCCAGGGTCCACAGAAGATGCTTCTCAGAGACCAAATATGAAATAACAAGTATGGAGACTTGCATACGAGTATGGGACACAGGAAAATGAAATTTGTTTCAGTTTCTATTTCCTACACTGTGTATCATCTACTAAGGCAAAACTCCAAACCTCCAGATTCCTTTGTTTTACAGGTACTACAGGTCATCAGAATTATCAGTGTGTTATTGAGACAGTGCTGATGATGGGAGGTACAAACACTCTTGGACATGTCTCCAAAATTAGCCATTTCCTAGAGGTAAACTGACTTCTAATCCTGGTAGAGTTATTGGTTACCTCAGCACAACCCCCACATCTTGCTTTTTGTCTATACATTTTTAAATGGCATATTTCCCCCACTTTTACCCTAAATGAACCAAAGTGACAATATACTAGGACTGATATCACCAATATTTTACCTCAAAAAACTAAATATTTCAATTTAATAATTGAGAAGCACTTTCTGCTGATAACACTCCCCCCTTAATGTGAAAGAATAGCTTTGTGCTATAAATAACTGTTCTATTTTGAGAATTTCTCATCTCCTAGAGGAGAAAATGGAGGCATGGACCTACATATAACTTGCCCAAACTTTTGTAGTTCTGTAAGGGAAGATTTGGGAATCTTATCCACATGCTTGTGTTTTCAAGTCTGTTGCTTAGTCATGATAAAGCATCTCAAGAACTATCTGAATCATTAAAAATGTTCTCTTAGTGGAGGTCAGTGGTTCCATTCCCAGGACGTAAAATGTGATAAACTGCAGGGAGGAAAATAAACCACCTCAGAACAGAAAACCACATTGGAGAGTAGTGGAATTTCAACCTCAGCCTTGAATATTATTATTCAAGATTTGGAAAATTATGTGAGCTGACTGTACTGGATTTGGCCACTCTTCAGTAATGTCTATGTTATTCAAATACTCTTGTGCAAACTCGATTTCTAAAAATTAGGAAGGGAATTTTTGTTCAGCAAAATGTTCTTGTAAAAGTCGTCTGCTATTAAACTGTACACACAACTCCAAGGAATCTCTTACTAGAAAGCAGCACATTATTCCAACATGAATCACAGCCTAGATTGACTATTTTCCCAGGATGTTATAATGGACGCTGTACTCAGCGGAGAACTAGAAAAGTCAACTACATCTGAGTTTATTTTCAATAAAGGGGAACCTCATGGGATGTGGTTAGGGTAACTTTCAATTCATGAGACTACAAACAAGCTAGATAGAATATTCACAGGGGCCATTAATCACTACACACCTAAATCACACCTAAAGTGAACCTATCAAACACTTCTAGAACAGTCTACTGGTTTTCCATCTGAATATCAGGTTCAATAAACTTCCAACATGGAAAGAGAAAGGCACTCTAGAATCAAGTCTTGAGAGAATTAATTTCTTTGTGTATACAGGTGGACCATAACCACCATGTCTCATTAAGTGCCCAGATGCCTATGGCATATAATTGTCAGTGCACAGATTACATTGTAATGCCAGCTTCACTTTAACCAAACTTTTTAAAAATGACGTTTGTGAGAAAAGGAAATCAGAAGAAGTTATGCTTTTTTCATGAAATGGAATAGTGCTTTGTTCTTTGAAAGTAGTTTACACACTACTTCACAGAAACTGTTAGCATTAGTTTGAAAGATGTTATTATCTCTACTTTTTAAGTAAGGAATCGGAGACCCTGATAAAACTAAGACATTTGTCTGAGTTCAAATAATACATTAGCAGCAGAATCTAGACTAAAATATAGATTGCTTTTTTCCCCTTCATGTCAGTTGTTTCAATTTAAAAATACAACTTTTGATGTACTGTTAAATAGACTTTAATATTCCCTAATCGAAACAGCAAATATTTGTCAAAACAAATGACACGAAAAACTTCTGCCTCAGTTCTAGGAAGGGGATACTTGTGGTAAACTCTTCCTTATTAAAAAATATTAGAAGGGTCTTTCTTTCATTAACTCATGAAGCAAAGCACATATTTTTTCTGTGGAAATGTGAAGCCCCTTTTATTGATTGATTGATTTTTTTAAAGTTATAAAGGATAGAAAACAGGAATAAATAGTAAAAGCAATATGAGTGGAACCTCCCACTGAGTACTGACCAATATTGACATGTTCTAGGTTTGCTTTATTATAAAAATGAAGCTGAGATTTCTCCTCACTTATTCATATTTTGTGTACTTTAATAATATTAAATGCAGATTTCTTGACCCAGAAACTAGAGTGGGAGGTCACACAGATCATGCGGAGACAATGGGAGTCATTTCCCCACTCCTGTGGAAAAGCTTGACGGAAAAAATTTAAGTTATCAAGTCCCTCCTCCCACCTCAAGTAAAACACAACCAGCAAACCTCACATAAAATGCTGCCCATCTTTTCCTGAGGTAATTGTTGAGAGTCATTATTTGCTGCATTTTTCTAGAATCTTTCTTCTAAAGCTTTAGGCAGCACTTCGGTGCATATTCAGTTCTGCATCAGGAATAATGATTCCTTCCAAGCTATTTTTCTTGTTGTTGTTTTGTCTAATTCTCTACCCACCTGCCTGCCTGCCTGCCTGCCTGCCTACTTATTTACCTACTTATTAGCAACCAGTGAAAGGAAAAGGGGAAAAGGGCCTGGGGCAAGAGGACTGTAGCTGTTATGTGTGCAATGTAGAAAAAACCTGGTTGTTTTTCCTTGTCTATTCTAGTTCCGCAGATCAGCTATTCCAACGGGTAATAGACTGGTTTAGTGTGTTGAGAAATTTAGGGGAAAACTGAGGTAATTTGAGTAAACTTAGGGGCTTTTAGTTGTTGTTGAAAGGTAACTCTCTTTTATATTAAGCCTGGTAATACTGTGACATATGAATAGATGAATGAATCATTTGTTGTTGGAAACTGAACAAACCTGCCTAATGATATCGTTTTCTTTTCTGTGCGTGTGCTCGTGTGTGTGTGTGCATGGGTAGTAAGTGTGTGACGGCAGTGTCTGTCTCTCTCTGTGTGTTTGCTTTCTAGGTGCTATTTCCTTTTGGACTCATCTCATATTTTAACTTACAGCCTTCTTAAAACTACTAAATTCACTTTCAGATTGTTTGTACCCATTCAGTAGTTTCTTCTCAATTTAGATATATGGCTGAAGTAACAGACCTACCGATGGAGTCTAAAACTTTGATTGTTAGGGATCTGGGAGTATAGATGACAAATCAGAACAATGCAGGGATATTTCTGAAAATCTATACTTCAGGAGATATTGTTGTTTAAAGAATCATGTACCAAAAATGAAGCGATATGGATGAAAGTGCTATGTTTTACTAACATAAAAATTATTAATATAAACTTATACATGTATACAGCTATAAAATTATATCCCATTTATGATATTAAGTCTTTAGATGATTTTTTTTTTTTTGCTTCCTTATAAAACACATTTCTTTTGCTTCTATGTGGGCTCTGTTATTTTCTTGTTTGTCTAATTCACTGCAGCACTTTGCTCAAAGTTAAATCAGAGATGAGCTTACAGGCCAGGAAGGCAAAGTCCTTTTGCAGTGAGCATGTTTTCAGTTGGAGAAACACTTCTTGACTCACAGGCGGGGAAGAGGAACTGGCATCTTTGCCAAAGCAGTGGGGTATTATCTTACTGCCATTATTTTGTCCTTTCAGACATTTTTTTTTTCAACTGAGTTTTTGTAGAGTAACTTGGATTTCCAAGTCTTCCAAAGAGTTGTGGAATTCCATGCTGTGTTTCACTCGGCACAGTGTCCTCTTCTGCGCTTCCCTCCACCTTTTGAGCTGTTGTCCATCACTCATCATCTGAGGAAGCTCTGTGAGCTACCAGCACGGTAAAAGCATTATCCACATCTTAACTTGTAGCTCTCAGGCCCCATAGTTCAGGAGAGGAAAGAGTCCCTTCTGCAAATTAAAATCTTTGAAAAAACTTTGGAGACTAGCTCTTCTAAAAGCAGACAATGGCTAACATGCCCAGATAGTGCTTTTGCATCTTTGGAAAAAAGAATTAATGACATTGTTCAAAATGCAAAGTAGACTTAAATGGATAATATTGCTCTTGTTGATGTCAGTTACTAAATGAAGATAGGTAAGACTTCATTGTTTATAGACCACAATATATCCTGAGTTTTTACACATGAATTAAAAGGTCTGTTGGATGCATGTATTCTAAATACTTCATTAATAATATGAATGATGTCCTTGGTCTTATGAATATTTTGGCTATTGATTACTGTCCCTTTGGAGATACTTGATTTTCCTCAAAGGCTTATTCTTTACCCTGTTATAAGCACTCACACGGTCTTGTCAGTAGCTGGTTCTGGCTAAGTAACTTGTTGTTTTTCAGGATACCAATTACCCTTCTCAGCTTGCACGTTGTGTGGGCTTGGCAGACATCAGCTCCCAGCACCTAGAAGGCACTTCCTTCTCCAGAATAACTTCACGGAAAGAAGGACTCTGTTGTAACTGGCTGAGGCTGGAATTAACTCCTCTGTCTAAATTACAAAATAAGTCAACTGGCCCAGGCAGGTTTTCTGTATCCTCAGATTGATCTCTGCATTCTCATTGCCTCTTTTCAAGATCTCTTTCTGCAAAATAGCCAGACTACGTCTAAATTTAGCCATGTGATATGGTACAAATGGGCTTTCATGTGTGCTGTGTCATCAAGGGGATTTCAGGATTGTCTAATTGGTCTGCCTTGGCAAATATGATGCAATCTCCCATTGGTCTGTACTCAGGAATCTGGGTGGGAAGTGAAAGTACAGACGAGCCTGCCTGGGCCATCTCCATCCTGTAAGAGCTTGCTGCCCTATGTGGGTCTGAGACCTAGTTTCGGGCCTGTACAAAATTCAAACCTTCAAATGAATGCTCAAACGTAAAATGAAAACAATCTGTTAGCTACAGCTCGACAAGATGAGGCCCATGAGATAGCAAAGGTTTTGGGGTTTAAGGTCGGGCTGAAGGGTTAAAGACAGAAAAGGCCTCTGCCCTGAGACTGACGAAATATCCTTTCCCGGTGATATGTCTATGGAAAGGTGGCACAGAGAAAGGTCAAGTGACCACATGGGATCTAAATTTCCACTGCTGGACTACATCTTACACAGGCCTTTCCCTGTGACCCACCCCAGAGGTCCTGGCTCCAATCCAAACTGGGAGAGTTCTGATTTAGGACTTTAAAAAGCGAAAGAGAATGACAAGGATTTGGAAAAACTAGTACTGGGTAAATGTTTATGCTTATGGTTCTGTTTCTGGGCATGGGACCCATATGTATATGTATATGTGTGTGTATGTGTGTGTGTGTGTGTGTGTGTGTGTCAGTGTGTCTGTGTGTGTATGTGTATTTATATGTGTATATGCATCTGCATAGATGCATATACACACACATCTTCTGTGCTATAATCTTCCTTATGTTATCTTTATTACTTAAATAAAGATGAATTAGCTGAGGTTGTCTGACATAAAGCATATTACAATATTTTTCTTATTTAAAAATATTTTTTTCTAATTACTAATTTATTCTTGCTAGAAGAATAGTCAAATGTTACAGAAGTGTATAACCAAGAAAATGAGAGCACTTCCCTTGGGCATATCCTCTAGAAGTAACTTTCCACTGCAATTTGTTTTATAACCTTAATTTTTTCCCACAGATAAACTATTAGCTAGCTATCTATCATCTATGTACATCTAATTAATTTTTACAAGAATGAAGCCTTCCCTTCTTTGATACAATTATAAAGTGGCAGAAGAAAATTAAATTGGCGGTACAAATCACTTTATTTCCCTAGCACTGAAGAATTAAAATAAAAAACACACCTTTCTGTGTTTGCTTATAAAAATATTCCTTAATATTTTGCTTTATTTTAAGACTTTTTATAATTATGAATTATGCACAGAATAAAAGCAAAGACCACAAAGAGAGAGAGACTGAAAATAAAAGTGCTTGCCTTCTCCATTCCGCAATATTACTCTGGTCTTCCAAATGCTTTTAAAGCATATACTACAAGTATCTACCAGTGTACTTATTTTCTCTTTGTCCATTTCTTGTGTTCACACAAGTGGAACTGCATTTTTAGTTCAGAGATTCAATTTTTAAATTAGTACTAGAATATCCTCTCAGCAGGTCCAAAGGGCATTTAACTGAGAGGCCAAAAGCCCGCTCTGGAGGGTGAAGACTCCATCTCTCTGGTCCACTGCGTCCTGGACTCTGACATGAGGTCAGCACTCCACACAAAGAAGCCTAGAGGGTCTCCTGCTCCATTCAGAGAATCTCTGTGAAATAAAATATCCCGCAGCCCTAACACAATGAATTCATAGGACATTTTCTTGAGTGGTCTCAATGTCAGGCTCTCTTACAGGTGCCAGACTGCAGCGAGACCCTGTTTCTGGGCATGGGACCATTTGGTGCCCCAAAGTCTTTGTATCTGGAGCATTCTGCTCTGGCTGGAGAGGGAATAAAGAGGCTGAGAAGGCCGGCACACTTTGTGTTGGGATTCTACCTCATGTCCAGCGGTCTGTGAAGCAGGACCCGATCTTCTTGAGAACAGAAAGCTCCTACTTGGTCTAACTTTAACAGTAGCAATTTCATTCCTAAAAATCATTAATAAAGATGTTTGTAAGATTCTTAGTGAATTATTTTGTAGCAAATTTCAAAATTATTTATTCGTGTGCATGTGTAAGCCACGTAACAATATAAATAAAGTGTGCATTTGAACTCTTAAGCACACTAAAATTTCTCTAACATATTCACTCTGCAATATGCTCCCCCCCTCACCAAATGTGATATTTGTTTTCAATTCTTTAGTGCTAGGAAAATAAAGTGGTTCTTACAGTAAAATGCAAGCATCATCTCAGGCTTTTGCAAAAGTCAAATAAAAGCCAAATAATTATTCTGTTCTATTTTAGTTATAATGTTGAGGCTAATAAAAATGAAAATCAATGTATGGTAGCCTTGAATAAGAGAGAAAACTTATCTATTTGAAAGACTTCAAAGGTCAAAACATCCTACGGAGGCTCTAACTTATAACAAGAGACATTTATTATACACTGACTTTGCAACATTAAAATGTCACCCCTAAGATTTATGGCTTTTGTAAAATGTGTACAATTTCTGTGGGGAATTTTCCTCATCCCAAAGGATAGGGACAATAGAAAGGAAGTCTTTTATTAGAGTTTACTTTTAAAATGTTCTCAAAGTGCTAAGAAATCACAATGACTGTTGTCCAGCTGGCTACGGGCAGTTGATACATAAATCAGAAGGAACTGGCTACAGCGCAACTGTATGGGAAAGCTCCCACAGACTGGCAACGGATCATTCCTTCTCCTTTATTTTTGCATAAGCTGTTTATAGAAAACTACGTGGCAAAGTGTCTGAGTATAGTGGTATTCTAATCCCTAGTAATACTTAGGAAATGTAATTATAGGAACAGATTTCATAAAAGGCCTTCAGTCATATGTACATCAGTGTAAATCACAGACTCCTATAAATGCCATTTGGCTATGAGAGCTCTGTTGAGCCTGCACTCCTCTCTGGAGATCCCATGGGCAATTGCTGATGGAACTCTGACCTTCCTGGCTGGTCAACTCTTGCCAACGGCCTTCAGTTTTTTTCCCAGAGAATCTGGGGCAATCTCACCCCATTTTCTGTGCCAAGAATTTGTTCCCTGAATTTTAAAGGCATCTGCCTTTCATAAGGAAAAACTAACCTTCTGCCTCTGACTCATTTGCACAGAGTTGCAGATGCCTAAATTGAAGTGACTGTTTGCTGTTCCTGGCTGTGAACAGGCTCTCTGTTGAAAACTGAAAACCTATGTGACGGATGGCATGACTCCTGTTTAATGGTGCAAAATTTCCCTCTACAAAAGCACTTTTAGGATGCAGAAGGGATGACAAAGTTAGAACTGGAAATGATTTAATCACAGCTTCCAAAGCTGCTGAGAACCAATGAATGAGCCTCTTGGAATGTGGGGCATCCATCTTTCAACTTGCATGTGATAGTGTGAAATAAGTGGCAAGTAAGAGTCTAAAGACGCAAATCTATGAACACAGCATTTAAGACTTTTTTCCCTTCTGATACTCATGCTAGAAGAACCATTTGACTCATGTAGGAATGGACACTGATTTTGGTTGTTACTTAAGTGGATCTGGCTCATTCTCTAAACTAGGTGCACAATCCTACTCTTCTTCATCACTGCCCCACCCTGAGCCTCAAGGAGCTCTCAACTGGATTGTATCTGCAGCCTACTAACTTATTCCTTTAATTATAATCTGACCTTCGCTAATTTTCTTCCAAAGCCTTATCAAATCATGATCCACCTACCATCTAAGCATATGACATTACTCTCTTATTTAAAACAGTTTGGAATTTTTCCACACCTACAGATTAAAATGCCTCTAGGACTCCTGGTTACTGCCTGCAGACCCAGCCTCAACCCATACCTTGCACAGATGCTATGCTAACCTTCATACCTTCCTCATGTTCCATGCTCTTTCTCACCTCTGTGCCTTTGCTATGGCTACCCTCTTTCTCTGGGCTGTTCACCCCATTCTTTCTGCTGGACTGAACACTCCTTATCCATTTAAGATTCAACTTACATACTATCTTCTCCAAAGATCTTTAACTCACCATCCTGCATATATGGGACACAATACTATGTGGGTTGCCTCATTCTGCAGGTCCAGCACTCACTGGTGCCAAGTAACCTAATTATGTACCTTCTGACTTGTGTGATGCTTGAGCACATACATTGTAACTTACTCATTGTTGTGTTTTACTTGACTAGTCTGTCACAGATTTGGTACACTCTAAGTGTCCGATAAATGAGTAGATGAGGATGATAGAGATAATGAGGAATAAGAAGGGTTTATCTTTTCAACATGTTTTATAAGGTTAATAGCAGGTTTTGTATCAGGTTTATAGTAGGTTTTATATAAAGTTTATAAGAATCATATGTATTTATAAATAAGTATAATAATTAAAAATAATTTTTAAGGCTGAAAGAGATATAACAACCTATGAACAGGTTCACATTGAGTATTTGTGGAGTTGACTGTATAAATTGAGGCTTGTAAAATAACACATGCTTCAATATTTATGTTAAAAATAGACATCATGATTCACTAATAGTACATTTATCCCTATAGATATACACATTTATGAGTGATACACAGCATCTAATATTGAAAAATAGTCCTCAGTCACTATGTGTAACTCTGGTAAACATCATACTCTCTCAACCATCTCTGGAACTATCAATTGGAGCTTGAAGAGAGGCAAGAAAATGGGTGTTAAGAACTCTTGGGAGTGATATTTGATTTTACAATCATAAAGAAGGACTTGGTAAGCTAATTCATTTGTCTTTGTCTTTTCTTTTCTACATGCTCCTTTGACCAAATACACCCCATATTTCAAAGCAGTAGCCCTCTTTGATGGCAGTGGTGACATAGTCCACAATTCTTCATGGTCTTTGATTACAACCCTTTTGTCCTGAGGACACAGAAAAAAGAGAACCTAAAGTATTTCCCTGAGGAAATAATGGCAGAAAGCATACAGGTATGGGAGGTGGTCTACCAAACCTGAGTGCCATGTGCTGATTCATAAATGTGTGTCTGTTTTACATGGTATCCTATAAAGTTATGGGGCCAAGGCAAGAGTTTCATTGTTTCACTTTAATAGCAACACTAAACTTTAAAGAAATTTATATATAGTAACTATCAAGCATCCCATCAAAATATGCTATACTGGTCATGAGGTGATCATTCACTGAGTCCTTAATACAGTGTTTCTTAACATTCTAATGGCATTGCATTTAACATCATCTAAAGTCTAAAGGTCTAAAGGGAAAGGCCAAGAAACTGGGAATTTGCAGTCTTGGATTGTTTTCTTAAATCTACTAATTACCTACTAGGTAACTTTGAGAAAACACAACCTGTTAATGGTTAGCCATTTCAGTTTCTTTACTCATAAAATAAGCCATAAATGATCTACACCTTTGCAAAAGTACTAAGAGAATAAATGCTAAAACAAAAAGTATTATGTAAGTATAATATGGTTTTCCAAGTTTGAAAGTTGTTCTGACCTCCACTTAAATAGCTAGCATGATGTCAGGCTCACATAGAGATTCTGCAATATATTTGGTCTTAGATGCAGTAGTGTATTTTCTTTGAGCTCAAAAGAAAAGTGTTTTCCCAATCCTATCTATTTTTTTGAGCAAATGAGTGAAGCTTGTATGTAGCATGTGCCTATCATGGTAAAAGACCCTATTACCCCATTAGGAAAACAAGACTAATATCTTCCATTCTGTTTCGATCCCATCTGCCATAACTTGTGCTTTTCCGTGCAGCTCAAAACTTTCTGCTTCTCTTTGGCTGGTTATAAATGAGAGGCATAGGACCTTTTGCCTTCTAGTTACACTTAAACTGTTCTGAGTTCTCGAGTCTCCTAGGACAAGTTGTTATTTAGATTATGTATGTATTACTGAACTCAAAGATGCTGGGACAAATGTATTTACAAGCAGATATTTTCTTGATTTAGGACTGGGGACCAACTTCACAAGATTAAGGGGGCATTCTGAAAGAGATGGCCATATCCAAGTTCTCCAGTTCTATATAAAAGAGCTTGGGGATTCCTGATATACCACTGGAGTCACCTTATGTATAAGTAACTTTGCGCTTCAGAAGCAGTGAGAATACCCTTTCCCATCTGAAATTAATGGCAAAACAAGCAGTGATGAGCTGATCTCTGGGGACTCAAGGACTCTGGAATCACCAGATAACATCGTTGGGTGAGTGCTTTGATGATCTCTAACTTTCTGAGTGCTGGGTAAAAAACGAACTCCAAGAGCTGGAAGATTTGTAATGCTGCCTGGGAGGTGGGCAGCATATCCCTTTTCCATAGTAAGAAAGTTCTTCATCTTGAGAGACCATGATTCTCATGGCGCATGTTTTCCATTCTCAGTGAACCCACTGAGCTAGGCCCTACCTGTTAATCATCATTTCTTCAGAACCTGTCTGGTTCTTGACCATGATAGATGCTTTAAAAAATGTCAAACAAATAAAACTCCACTTGATTACTCTTCCTGTGATGACTATTCAATTAAAACATTGATATCCCACTTACAAGAACTTCAGAAGAATTTTTCCATCCTAAAGTTCCCAGAAATCCAAATGGACAAAATATTTCCATTTTAATTTTTAAATATTGGAAGAATGCAATGACCACAGTTTATATTTTCTCTCCTATTTTCCTCAGGGCCTGTGTTGCTCATTTAAATGCAATTTGGTACATATTTGGGTCAGTGACTTAAGTCAGGAGGCTCTGACAGTTATTTGACACTGTGGAAATTCCAGAACTTTGGCTGGGGTCGAGATGAGAAGTCCAGCATCAGGGCTCTGAGGACCAGCAGCTCAGCACCAGGCTGTGGTCTGGTCTACTTGGAGCAATGGGTCTCCAGCCTAGACAGTTTGGCTTAGCATGGAATCTCTCAGAAATGCCTGAGAAAGCCAGGGGGCCAGTCAAGATGACTAGGAAGGTTATAAACCAGAAAACTTCCGCCTTGGTATTTTAAAACCACACGGTATTTTACAACATTCCTGTCTATTAACTGCTGGGAAGGGCACTACCTTATTGCCTTTTGCATAATGGAATCAATCTTTCCCCGCAGAGGCCCCCGTGTTGCTTTGATCAAGTTCAAAAGATGAAGGAAATGATGACTAAGGACCTTGGGAACCAGACTGAAGAATCTCACAGACATACTCCAGGGTTTTTGGGGAATTGTTTGTTTTTCTTTTTCTTGTTTTTTTTTTTTTTTTTTTTTCACTGACGCATCATTTGGTAAACAATTCCTATAGTCTGCGTACTTATCAAATTCCTTACCCAAATATTTGCTATTTATAAAATAATCAAGGAAACAGGCTTGTGTTTATTATTCCTAAATCAGCAGCAGTTTGATGAATTAAAAACAGTCTTACTTTTTTCTTTTTCCTTTCCCTTTACCAGTGTCTTGTAAAGTGCCAACATTATTCACCCAACTCTCTCTTTAAACAGCAAAAACGAAAAATAAAAGTGACCATGGTGAACTCTATGTTACCTCTGCTCAGGTTAGCTGTGCGCCGACACTGGCCTCTGCCGTGTAGCATCTGAGGCAGGGATTTGGAACCGCCTGAGTTGGAAAGGGCTGCTCTCAATGTCTGTTTCCGGTTCGCAGGGGCCACAGCGTCACCGCATAGTTTGGACGTCTGACTGATTTCCTGACTTTGAGAGTCTCCTTTTTTAAACACGAGGGATCGACCCTGGAAAGGAAAGGAAAGACACGCATTAGTCTGCCTCTGACTCCACCATGGTCACTCTCAAGGGCGGTTTCTTTGGGTGGGATTTAAACAGAACTATTTTGATACAGTCCGCACTTTCTGTGGCTGTCCTGAGCCAGGGTGAGGACGAGGTCGTGGTGTGGTCACGTGTCCTGAGTGGCGAAGGGCAGCCCTGGGCTGCTGCTTGACAACACAACTTCCAGGAAAGCCTCATCTGTACTCCCTGGGACCAAAGAACACAGCAAACAGTTACTTCAAACTCAGAAAACCCTTTAAGACTGGTTCACTTCTTCTGTAACTCCGTGGTTCTATTTATAGTTTACATGTGTGCTAGAAAGTTGTTGTAAAGGGTATGTTGCTACATTTTTCCTTCTAAGAGACACAGACATGCTAAATCATCATGAAGGAATCAAAGGCTGCCACCAAATTCTTTCGTTTGAAAATAACTGCCATCACTCTTTATTTCTCTCAATCTCTAGGTCTGCAATGACTCCTACTTTACACAGAGTTGCCAAAAAGCTTAGCATATATATTAACACATTTATTTCCACTTTCAAACCACCTGAAAGTCCTCAATTTTGCCCTCATTTTCATGACTATGTTTCTGTGCTAGTTAGTAGATTAGCCTCATCTGCATTTGGTCTGAGATGTGATCAATCTCATACCTTAATCACACCCATAATCCTTTTCCATCCATCCCTAATGCCAACCCCTGTCAAGCTGTCCAAGTTCTAGCTGGGAGGAAGAGTCAGCAGAAGGTTCTAGCTATCCAAAGAGGATGATCTTCCGGAAAAGAAAGAAGGGGTGGGGGAAGACACTGGAATAGAGAACCCATGAGAGGTAGTGGAGGGTCATCAGTACCACCATATCACTTTGTGTGACTGGGAAACATTTTTTCCCTCTTCTTCCCCGAGGTTTCTTCTTGTCAACTGAGATGAATTGACTAGATCATGCAAATAAGACATCAGAGAAACATCAAAATCTCAATGCAATTCAGTGGGTAAAGAATGGGACAAAGTAAAACATGTATATACTTTCAATTCAAGACCTGCTATTTCCCTCCTACAGTTTAATTAAAGGCACATTTCAAAGTTGTAATAATTTTGAATAAAACCCCTAGCTGACTTAAATGTATGTAAATTTAATCCTGGTCATTTGAACTTAACACAATTCAGCAATTTTTTCAATTTGTCTTCTACTTATTCAAGTAAATGAACAGTGTCATTTACTTATTTGATGTGATTTTTTAAATGGCTCCTTTGAGAAACTGCTCCTGGGTATCAATATGAAAATGAAAACACTGACTAAAATCATAAAAGCAGGAAAATTAATTTCAGGGCATTTTAAGCTCCCCCTGCTTCCTGGGCTCACAGGGCTTCAGAAGTTGAGAATTGCTCTCTGATGTCATAATTCTCTGAAAGTTGATCCATTCAAATCCATATGGTGGACATCTTTGAATCACATACTGCTTACATTTTTCAATGCCTCTCAGAAAGCATTCTCTCTTTTAATCCTCAAAACCAAATGCAAATGAATTGTTTTACCCACCTGCAGCTTCCTCTGAGGACTGTAACGCTGATTCAATCCATAATTTCCTCAGATTTCACAACCCTTCCCCACAATAAACTTACTTTAGTTTTAAATTCAAATCATTATTACTGTCAATGATTCTGAGCTGAGAAGATGAAGACTAGCTTTGGTTTTTTGTGTAATGTGTCATGGGGATAGTACACGAATACAAGGTAAAAATCTCTCATTTCTCTAATTCTCTGCTACAACCTACAACTTTGTTAATTCAATAGAGTTTTAACATGGTTCTCATAGACGAGCAAATCCAGAACATTTTGGTCTCTAAATGCCTTCTTCAAGGGGAAAACTGTTAAACAGTAAAGACTACAGAGAGGGATGGAACATGGTCCACCAGGTTGTGCCTCAGACAAAGGACCCTGGTGGCAGAGCTTAAGGGACTGTGGTATAGAATTGCTGCTGGCTCAAGTAGCGCTTACCCAGTGCCCCAGTGTCAGTCAGAGATGTCACGTAGGTTATTAGCGATTTCTGGAACCGCTCCCCCCATGCTGACAGTACACACCAGAGTTGGACACTGTGGTTTCTCATTGTGGCAATATGCCAAAAGCATACAAATTATTACTATTTTTAACCACAGGAAGGGAGGGACAAGGGGAGGGATAGAGGGAGGGAGACAAGGAAGTAGTTTTTGTTTTTGCTTGTGGTTTCCCCCTTGGCCCTGGGTCTCAAATCTGAGTCCTTGGGCTTTACATGGTCTACACCCCAACTGCCTCAGCTGCCTGAGCCACAAGGGCATGTCCAGAAATTTACATGAGTACAAACAGTAAGACTATGGTATAATGTCCTTTTTCTAGAGCCAGTCTAACAACTCAATCTGAAGGAGGCTGAAACTGCTTTTACAAAGAGCTTCTACTGACTGCTAGTTCGCAAGTGATCAAAACTAGAGAAGGTAACTTATATAATGATCAAGAAAATGTCAAAACAGGTTGAAGTCAGCCCAGCAGAGAGTTGGGAGCTGGCTCACACCCTCACACATTGAAGCAATTACTCTAATCAAACAATGTGTTTCACAAATTACGGGATACCTACATATAACAGCTTAAAAATATCACATTTAAATGAATAAAATATAATTGCACTTCAAAAACATTTCCTTTCAGTGTCATGCTGCTCAAATTTCCTGTACTCCAGTGAGTTTTGAGTAAAGATCAGCGCTGAATATTTATACATTCACAATGGCTGTATTTAAAACACACACACACACACACACACATATACGTATATATACATATTTAGTTGCTTGAATGTACATTCTTGTTTAAGAAATATTACATTGAAATGGAATGATATTTTATGTGAATGAGGGTACAGGAGGAATCCTCTTGTTAACGAGTAGCCTTGTTCTTATCCAAGTTGACTCAGGTTGATATACTCTGTGGACATTGGTTGGCGTGCACACGAATATAAAGTGTGGAACAATGTCATTTCTAAGGGAAAAGTTATTTTATTTCCAGATTCTGCTTTGTTTTGATATGTGCTCTTTAAACCCTCAGCAATTTTTTATTCTTTTCCATAAATACGGATGTTTAATAGTGCAGACTACTTTAATGCTTCAGTTATACTGACACACTTTGGACCAATATTATTTGCCTTCCAAAGAGGTGTTATAAGGTTGACACGTTTAAAAGAAGAAATGTTTGAGGTTTTAGCTCTAGATATCCTGAGGTGAGAAATCAGTAACAAGTATCTATATATGACTTGAGATAAGGATGAGAATCCTTCAGCAAATTCCAGGACTGTCTCTTTTAGAGAATCAATTAAGTAAACTCCATATTTTTATTTTTATTTTTTGTTTTTTTAAAGAGCAGAAGAAAAAGAGAGATGGAAGCGGCATTTTAAAGGAATGAAGGAAGAGGGGAGGGAGGGAGGGAAGAAGAGAAGGAAGCACTTTCATTTATATATTTATATTTTTGGTTGTTGCCTCTGGCCCTGGGTTGCAAACCAGGCCCTTGGGCTTTATATGGTCTATGGGCCAGACACTGTCAGCTCCTGTCTACTGTACAGTGCTCTGTAAGTTCCTCATTAAATTTCCATTGTGTACAAGGTGTGATGTTAGTGCCTTGAGAGTCATAATGGATAAAAATCTCTTAACTGTTTCTGGTCCTCATGGAGTTTACAACAGAGTGAAGAACAAACTTTTAATCATGATCAATATTTTAACCAAGTTAAAGAAAAGGAAAACATTCCAAAAAAGGGATGGCAATCACCACAGGTTGTCTTGGGTTAATTGTCAAGTGAATTTTAAAGCAGGGAGTGCTCTAAAACTTCAGAGAGGCCATCTTGGGAAGGCATCTCCAGAATAGGCAATGGAGTAGATCAAGCGGGTGGGTGGGCAAAACAAAACCACTTGATTATTTACAGATTGTGAGGCTAGGCAGACCTACGTTTAGCTCTACCTAGGATGTCCTGGGACATGTTCTTTTTGCTCTAAATCTGTCATCTCAGAAGATTGTTTTGAAGAGTAAATGACTTCTGTGTAAGTAAACTCTTGGTACAGAGAGTCATACTTATTAGAATTTATAATACCAGACATCATATCACACATCAATTTGTCTTTTATTACCTGCTTCTCCTACTCAAAAGTAAGTTTATTTAGGGTAGAAATTTAGTATTGTTTTACCCTAGGATGCACAATGTCTATATTATTATCTGGCACTTAATAGTTGTCTAGTATATATTTCTTGAATATATAAATCAATGGATAATTAACTTAATATCATAAAAGCATATTAGCTGATATTACTGTTTAAGCTTTTTCCTATTTCTTATATTTCTCCATTATCTTCAAACAGGAGCAAACAAGGGCTGTTATAAACAGCAGGCTGAATTCCAAATGAGTAGAATCATTTGGAGTTTTAAAGTTTTCCCTATGAGTTAAGGCTGTTGGAAATCATTTACCTTGAGAAGATAATTGCAGATAATGCAATGGGGCTGGGGCGGGGGTGTGGTGAACAAACTTATTTTCCTATTTCCTACTACTCCATTTGCTTCTCCCTCCTGTCATGCCTGTGACACTTGTGCCTCTCTGGGAGCATCAATATCTTAAAAAAACAAACAAACAAACAAAAACAACAAATACAAATCATGGGGAGGAAACAAATGTGTTCCATCTATACTTTCCAACTCCCATGAAGAGAAGTTTGGAATGAAAATTTTCCTTTCTCTAGCTCATCTCAAGTCCCCATTTTTTTTTGAGCCCCAGAAAGGTTAGTTAGTACTCAAAGAATCATAACAGCTAGAAAATATTGCTTCCATGAAACTAGGCTGAGGGAATGGACTTCTGCTTCGCCATCACTTGGTTTCATACAAATGTCCCTGTCACTGATACCAGAGAGATTTATTTTGACCCAATTTTGTGTTCCATTATGATTTTATAAACAATAAAAAATAATTTGTTTTGTTTTAAGAACACTAACCAGAGTTTATGTCACTAGCAGGAGGCAAAGGAGAGAATCAACCATCAACATTTTTTTCAATTTGTGTTGGTATGTAACCAGCTAGAGAACCTCATTAAATTCTTATTTGCAGGAAATAGACTCATTTACAGCTCCCCACTCAGTAGTATGTTTGTTAATAGCACAGAGGGGAGGTAAAGTGAGTCACGAAAGGTCAACTTTAAATGGAGTGAGTGTCCTCCAGACGGCAGATTGCTGACATCTCATTGGGCTTCTTATGTGTGACACAAAGCTCCCATCCACGTACACGCTAACCTCTTAGATAAAATCCTCTGCCCAGATCTGCAAAAACCATGATTGCCTAAGAAAAGAGAGAATTATTAAATGTTTTCCTTTCTTCTGACTTAAAATGCACGTCATTGGCCACGTAAAGGGAAAGGACAACTTGCGAAGTATTTTCTGGAGTTTCTCACCCCTTCTAAGATAGTCTCACAATGAGTTCTCAATATAAAAATGGTTTTATCAGAAGATGTTCATGTCTCTGTGTGAGATATTCTAGAGATTCAAACTCTCAGTTCATCTTGAAGTGAGGTGGATTCTAAAACTTTAGGAAATTTTGTTTTTTATGTAAAAAATACCTTAGAGTCTACATAAGTGTCCTTAAAAAATATATATATATATATTTTTAAAGTATGGAGGGTCCTAGTAAGGAAAAGAATTCACCCCAGAAGTTTCCATTGAAGACAGTTTAATAAATGACTGCTTACAAGAGGTGTGGGCAGGTTAAAGGAACAAGCAAAAGATACTGAGGTACCTAGGGACCAGCAACAGTGGGAAGCTGTTACCACCCTTAGACCTAAGGGGTAAGGAGAAGGAAATAGTGCTAGTTAAACACAGTTGGACCCTAATGGAGGCTGTAGTCCCTTTCAAAGATCCATGTAAAGAAGACAGGGAAGCAGAAAGAAATAATCCAATACTGTTTGCTTCCAACTTCTGACTGAGCTTCTAATCAGTCAAACTTAGCTAGAAGGTCATGGCAAGGGAAATGGGTCAACAACTCTGGATGCAGAAGATGATGGAGAGGGCAGAGGACTATTCTGCTAGGGAAGTTGGAACATAATCAACACAGTGTTCTTCAAATGTAATCATTTGCTCAATTTTATTTTTATATTCTGCAAGGATTTATGAGAAATATGTCACTTTTATTCAGACACTCTCTCTCGACTCCCCTTGTGACACTGTGATCTGTACATATATATTCTAGCCTCTGAAATGGAGTTTCCCTCTGGTCAATACTAACTATTATCATCAGGTTGAATCCTGATCTCCATGTCAACTACATAAAATTTAAAATGAGGAAAACCATGAAAAGCCTTTACCCTTAGGCATCTTTAAAATTCATAATTTTTGACTTTGCACAGTTTCACTGCTTCAAGGATATGAAAACTTACTATTTTTTTTAACCTCATAGATTGCTGCCATATCCTTATTGGTTAGGCATCTTTGTATAGTACCTTGTACAGTGGTACCCCCCAAAAGATGCTTAATAAATGCTTCCTGATAGGATAATCATCACTAAATTCATCTTGTGCAGATAGGAGAGCTTATACTAAAGAGTTAAGACACTTACGCAGTATCTCATGGTGTGAAAATAGGAACAGAAGCCAAGTCAGAGGTTTGCCCTGAATATGCTATTTCCAGAGATTTTGCTAAACAGAACAAGAATTTGAATGCGTTAATTTTCTTCCTGAAATATTTAGGACATGGTCGTTCAACTGATTTTTTTCCTGAAATATTTAGGTCATGGTCGTTCAACTGATTTGCTTCCCAGATTGCCAGAGAAATGTATGCTCCATTATTTTTTCTTAATCATTAGATATGAAATGTTGTTGCCATCAGGAACAAAAAGTCAAGTTATGCACTTAATTGAACTGAATTTTTATAAGTATGCATGATTTCTAGGATTGGGGAAAGGAAAAAAAGGGGAGATTAAAGTTGAAAAATATTATGTAAAGTAATTTATAGTCACCTCTCTCTTATCAGTGACAATAAAGCAGAGGGATAACTTGAAAAGGTATATTACAGTTGGTATAAACCCATCTTCAACCAAACCTTTGACTATATTCCTGAATATTCCATGAAGGAATCATATACAGACAGAGAAGTCTGGATTTACTGCAAGCCTGATCAACTCTTTGTGGAACAATATTAAATCAGGCAAATTTTGTACATAGGGTAAATCATTCAATAATATGAAAATATTTGGGCATAAATCTGGTCTGTAATATTGGAAACCTATGTCACACCTTCTTATGGTAAGTGTGTCACTGGAAAGTTTGATCTGTAGAAGGCTTCTGTGTGCACACCCTCATGGTGATGCAATATTATAAGGAATGCTAACAGAGGGCTTGGTTCTGCTCAAAATCACATTTATTTTGTCAATAAGAATTATTTTCTTAATAACTTATATTCTTCTTTGGTCATTATCCTCAGTTCTTTCTTCTTTCTCCTCATATTTATAATCACAATGGGATTCTATTTCCTACGTGCATCTTAAATGTGAAGTGTTTGCCTCACCATCCTTCGACTTAGACAGATACACTATCTATCATTTCTCATGTAGACCATATGGCTTGCATTCACATTGGTCCCCCTCCATCCACTCTCACCCCAACCCTTCTACAGTGTAACCATCATCATGGCTTAAAAACACAAATATGCTCAAGTTAATTGCTGACCTAAAATACTTTGGAAGTTTACCGTTGCCTTGAAATACATATTTCTTCATGCTCCTCTCTCTAGCTTTCCCCTCCCACTGTTCTTTACCTCACATTCTCCTTTGTCAACAAAATAAAGTCCCAATTCAAGGGTTTCATAGTCTTATGATAGATGTTCCATCTCCTACCAGTCGCTTCTTTGCCATCTATATCCAGGAACACATTTGCCTGCCAAATGCTTTCTCTCAAGACTCAACTCAAATGATACTTCTCCTGATAATACCAGTGATGTCACCCTTTTCTAGTACAATTTTCATATTTAAATTATTGCATAGGTCACATTCATAGAATTCACTGCTTATATGTCTGTCTCCTCAGTGGATTATAAAATAATATTCTTTAACCCATTCAGGATGGTAGCTTCTTATCTAGCATAAACACTGCTCTAATACCTGGACCAAAGTGGGTTCTGTATTTCAGAGAACCCACTTTGGTCCTCTTCAGCAACATCCATCCACATGATGAGAGAAGTCTTCAGGGCAAGATGTGCCTGTCTTGATTCCATGCCTACCTAAATCTTTTGCTTTTTCCTTCTAGACTGCTTACCCAGACCCTAACACTTCCTCATTCCAAAGGGCTGACCATATTTTCAGGGCCTGCTTAGAACTTTTCTTAGATATGTCTTTGGAAGAAGTGACCAAGCAGCCAGTGTGCTCACATCTAGAGCTAGGGAGTAGATAGATATTTGCAGAGTAACCTGGACAGAGTTCATAATAAAACAAGCTAGAATGTCCACAGGTGAGCATGCAAAGTGCCTAGTTAGGGCAGAGTCAGGACTGGAAAGAGAAGGCAGATAGGATAAGAACTGTAGCTTGGGACCTGAAATAATTGGAGTGTTCTAAAGTTGAACCTCACGTTCAGGGTGGTATGAAGGCATGTTTATCATGGCAGGAGGAAAGATCATATTTTGTCATTTGCAATCTCAACATATTTAAACATATCTCATGTAAGCTCCATTTGCACTCTATCCTAAATTTCCACAAATGTTGTGGTGACATAGTGTGGGGTACATAGAAGATATTCACTGCATGACTCAAGACTGGTAAACAGCAAAAATGTGTGAAATAACTGGAACTCAAGGGAAAGAACAGCAACATTTGAGCAAGATGAAATATTAGGCCATATTAAATATAATTGATTTTCAAACTAGCTCATATTCTTAATGCTTGTATTAAAAAAGCATAGTAAAATATTCTTGCTAGAAAGATGTTATTTATGAAATTAATGATTAATTTTTTTAAAACTCCCTTGAATTTTCCAGCCTGTATTTACAAAACAACACTAATATACAAAGTTCTTCAAAGACAGGTCAACAATAAAGTCAAATAAAACATGAATCAGCAAACTCAATTGGGGTTACTGTTCATCCAGAAAGGAAGGATTAATAAAAAACTAGCAACAAAATTTTTTGAACCAGCATTTCAGGTCTCTGTCACTTCAAATGACCCCTTATGCTTTGTAGGCAGATAAAATAATTACTTCAAGGAGGAGAGACATTTGTCTTCCATATCTCTTTTCCAAAGATAATAAATGTATTGTCACATGTGTATTGTTGAAAAAGAGCAAAAAAAAATTCAGCCTAAAATATACATATGCTTATATGTGTGTTAAGACACACACACACACACACACACACACACACACACACACACACACACACACAGAAACTGAGAGTGGAATGGGAGTGGAAAATGGAAGGAATATGTTTAATCTGGAAAATCAACTAAGAGATAGCTATTGAGTGACTTTTCTTTACACAGCATTTACCGTATTATGCTAAGCATAGGAAATAAAACAAAATACTCAGTTCTCAAAACAAAAATGAGATCACTATATACCTATGAAAATATACAAAATCTGATACTTTGACAATACTAGATATTGGTGAGGATATGGAGTAAGATAAAGTCTTATTCATTACTGGTGGGACTGCAAAGACATGTTGGACAATAAGTTGTGCAATTTCTTACAAAGCTAAACATAGTTTTATCATACAATCCAGTCATAGTGCTTCCTGGTATTTATCCAAAGGAGTGGAAAACATGGATGCTGTAGCAGTTTTATTCATAACTGTTGAAACTTGGAAGAAACCCAGATTTCCTTTAGCAGGTTAAGTGGATAAATAAACTATGGTACATGCAGAAATTTGGATACTATCCAGCAAAAAAAGAAAGAAATGAGCTATCAAGTCTTGAAAACATATGAAGGAAACTTAAATGCTATTATTAAGGGAAAGAAACCAATCTGAAAGGATTACATATACTATGATTCCAACTACATGACATTCTAGAAAAGGCAAAACTATGGAGATGGTAAAAAAATCAGTGGTTTGAGAGCTGAGGGGAGGGGAAGCAGAATGAACAGACAAAGCACAGTGAATTTTAAAGCAGTAAAAATACTCTGTATGATTCCTTAATGATGAATATAATTATATTGTTATATGTTGCAATGTACATACATTATAAATACCATCATATATTTGTCCAAATCTATAGAATATACAGCACCAAGAATGACCTGCAATGTAACCCATGAATTTTGAGTGATTTTGAAATGTCAATGCAAGTTCAGCAATTGTATCACTCTGGTGGCAGTGGGTTCTATTCGTAATGGAAGAGGCTGTGTGTGTATGGGGCCAGGGAGTAGATAAGTGGAAAATCTCTATACCTTCTGCTCAATTTTTCTGTGGGCCTGAAAGCACTTCTAAATTATCTTTAAAAAATGAACAAAAAAAAGAGAAGAAATGCATGGTCCCCTCTCTAGGAAAGTTTACAATATTTGATGGGAATTGGATCTGGAGTTAAGGGAGAAACATAATGGGCATATGCCTTTCAAGTCTCTGTCACTGGATGAATGGAAAAAGAAGATGTGAGGCAGATATATATATATACACACACATATGTATATATACACAAGCATCCACATACACATATGTACACACATACAACAGAATATATTATAGGTATGTATTGTTTACATATACCACATACAAACAACAGAACATATTACCTGTATGTATTATTTACATATACACAAGTACAAACAATAGACTATTATTCAGCAATGAGTAAATAGGAAATCCTGCTCTTGCAACAATCTGAATGGGTCTTGATGCTAAGTGAAATAAGCCAGAGAAAAATAAATACTACATGATATCACTTCCACGTGGCATCTAAAAAATAAAATCAAAAGTAGTTACCAGGGACTTGGGAGTGGGGGAAAGAGGGAGAGATTGGTGAAAGGGTATAAACTTTCAATTAGAAAGTGAATCGTATCTAAGGATTTAAAGTATTAACTGGCAATGATATTGGATAGCACTGTATTGCATAATTGAAATTTGTTATGAGGAATTTAAATGTTCTCACCAAAAATAAAAAGGTAAGAAAAAGAAAGAGAAGTGAGGTGATGAATATGTTAGTTAACTAGTTGTGAGGAATCATTTCACAATGTGGTATATAAGTATCAAATTATCATAGTTTGTACTTTAAATAGCTTACAATTTTGTCAAAAAGCTAGAAAGATATCAGTAAACTTGATGAACACTTGGAATAAGATTGCTCATACAATTCATTTATGTTGTCAAAGACACAAGCCATTCCCTCTCAGCTCGGGGCAGGGTTTGCAAATGGAAGACCTGAAAGGGTTTCACAGGGATGACCACGGTTTCAGAAACAGTCATCTCACATACACTCACCTAGAACTAGAAATGCTCAAAATAAAAAAACAATTTCAAAAAGAATCAAGCTAACTCATATCTATGTAATTATCATCTCTTCCTTCATAGCTGTTTTAACTTTTGTTGTTTTGTTCTGAAAAATATTTCACACATGCTTAAGAAGGATTGCTGGCCATACACCAACTATTACTCAAATGCTCTATAGCTTTTCCATCTGTTCACTATCTTTTGTTGATCTAAATAAAATCTATATCTATTGATTTTTTTGATGCTTGGCCTTCCAATAATTAAGAAAGATGTATTGAAATTTCCTACTGATTATGTTGCACTTATAAATTTCTCAATGTAGTCTTATTAATATTGTTTTATATATCTGGAGGCTGCTTTACAATTACTAAATTTAAGTGACTTAAGGAATGTAAATAAACATTTTAAAATTTATCAAGAATAGGATATATGTTGACTCAGGATAACTTTATCTCATGTTTTTTACAATAACTGGTGATTTGTAAATTGGCTCCACTTCTGCTTAGTACACTTATTAATCCCTTATTTGAATTTAATCAAATAACAGGAAAATTTTACATGTGAATTTTAACAATTTCCTCATTGCTTCTTAAGGAAGATGGAATTAGATGCTAAGCCCTAGTTCTTTGGCTTGTTGAGCTCCACAAAAATCTTTATTCTCAGTGAAATGGTCTTTACACAATTGAAGTTTTGTATTTTATGTAGAAGAAGGTTAAATGTTTAGAGAAGGAAAATGAGACAAAGCTAAGTTACTCCATTAAGAAAAGGAGAGAGATTTCTGGGGAATACAAGATTTGAAAGTAGGGTGTTAGAACTGATAAAGCTGAGCCCTGAACTAGAGCTTGGGAGAGAAAAAAGGCATTTTCAAAGGCTCTTTCTCAAACAATAAAGTAACCTATGACTTAAAGAGTGGCCCTTCTGCTCACCCACTCATTCTTCAATGAAGTTTATGTCCATCATTCATTCTCTCGACTTGGAATATTGGGAACCACAAGACTAGGAAATAAACATATTGCTCAAAATAAAGAAATAAAGGATTGTTATTATAAAATTAGTTTATCAACACCCTCACTAAATCAGGACAAATATTTAAAGATTCAGTTTGTGGAGCAGATGGTCATCATCCCATTTTGGGCACTGACTTCTTTGAAGGGTTTCTCTCTGGTGAAAGAACCAGGTCCAGCCTGCCTAGGGCAGGGTCCCCACCAGCCCATGACTTCTTTTACCACATACCCCTGCTTTTTGGTGGGAACTGTTCCGAACCTGGAGAGGGGAAACTAAGTTGTAGGCTTCAGCTCTGCTAATTACTAGAGTGTAAATGAGCATAATTGGTCTAAATTAGACTCTCAGTGTCAACTTCCCTAATCTATCAAATATTTCATTCTACCCTACAGATAAGATTAAAGGATCAGATGAGGAAATATGTGCAGACCACATAGAGTTTTAAGTGATTGGGTCTGATAACCCCATAGTAATACCTAAATAACCATGGAAATACTTGTCCCAAATGAAAGCTCTTTGTTTAGTATAAAGTGATGTTACTACAGATCAGTCCCTTGATATATGCCAAAATAACTGGAATGCAAAAAACTAAAAATAAGCAAAATGCCTCCAAATGAGTGAATCCAAGATATTGAATCCCTTATTTCTATACTTAGTATCAAATTTTAGTCATGTGTCATCTTAAATAGTTTAATATTTTCTTGCTGTTTCAATTTGGCATCAATACGTTTCCAAATAAGAATCACCAAGTTTCTGGGAATAGAGTGGGAAGACAAAAGTTGGGATTCAATAGAATATTTTGCTGCATGCACGTTGGGTGGTAACCTTTCTCTCAGTAATGCTGAGAATTCAGAAGTCAGCTGGGACATTTTGAATGGCAAGTACTGCTGTGAAAATCTTCTGGTTTATTGTGCATCTAAGGCAAGAAGGAGCAAATCCTATATCCTGAGCAAAAGATTTCCTTCCATTCTATTACTTATAGACTCACTGTAATCTCTCTTGGCTGCCATAGCATAACTATGGCCTTTATATTTTGTAAGGTTTTCTAGATATACAAAATATAAACACTTTCATAAATTCTAGTGTATAGTCCTCAAGATAGAAGAGAGTACTGAGTGCCAGCATGAAGTTACTTGGATCTTTTTTCCATTTAAGTCACGATTTTTCATATACGAGTGTCTATTTAGTCTAATAACTAGGTTAAGCATTGTTCTTCCTTGAAAAGCCAATAAAACAAAAGCAAGTAAGCAGTAAGAGGTACTGAGAACATTCAGGCAACCATGTATGCTATTCAAGTTGTGTCTTAGGAATTCTTGTCTCTGTAGTTCAGATATTGCTATAATAGATAACTTCAGATCCTAGAAAAATTGTGCTTGTCTTAAAACATACAAAAGATAAATGAATCAGCTTGCGGTACCACTCCTGGGGTTGGTTTGTCATAAGAAAGGATTTATATTGCACCGTTTCCATCTTCAGTTTATATTGGAAACTTAAACTTCCATGACTGGCATATTTTGTGACATTTTCACTAACTTCGTAATTAAGACAAGTCTGAGATATCAACTGTCAGAAAGACTTTTAAAGACTAAAGGATGATCTTCATCACCCTGTTTCCAAAGAGTAAAGGAGAACATAAATATCACACTAACAAAGCCTTGGGAACATGCTCTGGGAGAGTGGGGCAGCGTTTTCCTTTTGTATCTTCCACAGGGCCCACACAGAATTGAAAAAGCAAGATGTCAACATATGCAGAATTGAATTGAACCAAGATTGCCAAGTGAGATGGGATACAAGAGAAAAGTCAAAGTGACAAATAATAAGTAGGCCATTGGTAGAATAAGGAAGACAGAAGTCAAATTCTTAAAATAAGAGACACAAAGGGAACTTCTTAAAAGTCAATCCTAATAAACCCATTTGCGCCAGTTTCTTTTCCTGTTAAGCTACCAATCTGTACTTCCATTGGTGGTGTTGATCTTCATTAATTACCAAACTCCAATCTGTCCTTTGAGATGTACCTCAAAATCACCTCCCTTGGGAAAGCTTTCTTGATCTCTTCAGGCAAAGGGAGTCACTTCATTTCATGTGGTGTTTGTACCTACCTAGCACTTTGTTTCAGTGCTTAGATCCTGTTTTATAATTTATTTACTTATCTGTCTCTTCTCTTCTCTCCCTTTCAGACCCAGGCTAAAACCTTCTTGAAGCTATTACATTGTTTTTCCTGTTATCTATGACTATCATCTACATATCCAGTCTCTAACTCAGTCCCTGGCCCACCAAAAGTACTCAGTGTCTATTGAAGAAGGCCCAGTGAAACTTTCATTTTTGGTTTACATTAGTGGCATCAAAATACAAAAAAAGAGCTTTCTCAATGCCCACTTGAACCCCAGGAAAACTAAGACTCTTTCTCAACAGGCAAGAAGAAAATGTGTTAGACACAGAAGGAATACCTACATAAACATTATTCTTGCCTAAATGTATAAGCCAGAACCTCAAACACTTAATTGCTCACAATTCTCTAGAACAAATGAAATCAATAGATACTCAAAAGTTCTTTCAAAAATTCACTGTCCCTACTTTACACCTTAATTCCATATGGGATTACTTTCTACACTGCTTTCTCAAGGGCTAGGTTTAAAGTAACTACTACAGAGGAGTTCCATTAATTCCCTAAGATGGCTGTCTCCTAGACTGGTAGACTTCTAGGGATCTCTTATACAAACAAACTGTGACTCTGAAATAGGGCTGGCCAACTTTGGTATTTCTCAGCATGCAGCTTAACTGAAACATAGCTGGACTTGGAACATGTTTATACAAACTAACTAATCCTACTAGGTCATCATGACCTGCAATTACCCTGCCATTCCCTGCCTATACTCAACTTATGCCAAATGAAGCAGTAGTTTCATAATGAAAGAAAGAGTTTCCATTAAAGAGACAGGTCAAATCCCTGTATGGCTTTCCTTTCACTGAGTGTCTCATGACTTCTCAGATCTAACACCCCAAAATAACACATTAATGGCACCAACTTCTACAGAGCTACTGTACTAGACTTGAAAGAAAGTTTCTCTTTGCTACCAACAGAATCAGACTTAGAAATTCTGAGTTGAAAGTCTACCTCTCCTTCTGGTGGCAGCCATTTTGCTTAAATGGTATCTTATGGTTTAAGGAGATTCATTCTACTCAGGATAACTCTAGTTATTAAATAGTTTGCATGTATACATATTAATAAAATGATATTCCTATAGGCTTGCAGAGTCACACTTAAGACTTGCAGAATATCTTAAAACATTCTTCATTTGGAATCTGATGGATCTTCTTTTTTTTTTTCCAAGGATCTCCTCTAAATTTGTAAACAGCCTGACAATTCTAGGGGGATATTAATCCATGTGTTTCTAATTCATTTACACTCATACCACTAAAATCCTATATTGTAAGAGCTAGCTGATGTTCAAGAAACTAGTTAAACTTCTAATAATCTTTGTAAAGTCTTTCTTCTTAACAACAGGAAGATGTGTTTGCCAAAAGAAAATGAACTCAAACACCAGAAAAGCTGGGTTTGATTCGAAACTAACCCAGGAGGTTTAAAAGGGCTGTAAACTTGGTGAGTGAAACGAGTTTAGTTTCCATATACTACATATCCATATGCCATGTTGATACTTGGTGTGCACATACTTAGCTCACACATGCTCATGTATAGTGTTAACATTTGGAAAGTCAGAGCCAGCTGGCAGGTTAGGTTGGAACAGGGTGCTAATGAGGTCAAGGTTCCAGGCTTGGTCTTCCTAGGATGGGGTGTCACTTCTTTTAAACCAACCACTTGCCACTAATGGCCTTGGGCTGCTCTGATTACCAAGTATATTGAGACCCACAAAGTGCCAGCACTGTACTTAGCACTGGGCCTACTCTGAGGGTATAACACGGCCCCTATAAAAAAGAGATCACCTTATATCAGGAAAAACAAATAAGCAAACTTACAAGGGCAGGGGTATAATACAGGATATATATAGGATTCACCAATCCTCAGGAGTCGTGGAAGGTGACATAGAACAGTTTTTCTCATATTTCAGCATGAGCATTATATTAACCTATGCGGATTTCCCTAGACAAACATAGGTCTTTCTTTCTCTATACTCCCAATATTCTTGGAATAGATAGCCATTAGGGAACTAAGAGAAATTTGGTGAATAGGTAATATAGATTATAGAGGCTGATAGACAGGAAAGGAACACACCAGATGAGAAGAACATTGCAGGGAAAGGGGAAATTGGAAGGGTCAATGAATTGAAGAATAGCAGGGGATTAGGCTGGGAAGGTAGGAAAATAGGATATGGTGCTTTAAGATTTTACATGTCTTGCAGAAGAGCTTAGATTGCACTTTGTAGCCTATGAAAGCTATTGAGGATTTTAAGAAAAGTTGGAGTTGTTGTTTTAGCAAGATCCACTTGGTAGGCTGCTTGAAAGGGAGAAAAATGAGTCTGGAAGCAATGATGCCAATTGGGAACCCACTGACACTCTCTAGGCAGGAATCGAGGATAGTCTGAATAAGGAAGGTTAGAGTCAAGGGACAGCTAGAAGACAAAGTCAGTAAGACTGAAGAATGATTGGGTGAAAAGTGAGGAGGGGAAGGAGGCCTGCATCTCCTTATATTTTTCCTTTGGGAGGTGAGGTAGATAGTGGTATCTCCAGTTAAGATGACAATGTAGAAAGAAGTCCAGGGTAAAACAGAAAAAACTAAGAAGTTTAATTTCTGAAGTAATGAATGGGATATTTGTGGGGGCAAGTGTCATTGTCCAGTAAAAGACAAGCTACTTCTTTAAGAGTTTGGGGGAATGATACAGCTAAAAGATGATATGAAGATGGAGGTAGGTCTGTAGGTAGAGCAGGTCAAGTAAGAAGATAATAAGAACAAAATGGGAAGACCCTCAGGGAGGCTGATATTTGGGACATAAACAGAAATCTGATTCAAAAAGAGATCTGAGGAAGACTATTCTGAGAGGTAGAAGGCACGCCAAGACAGGGTGGTATCAAGGAAGACAAAGGGGTAACGCAGGAATGACTGGTTGAATCAAATGCCCTAGGAAGATTAGGAAAGAAAGGGAATGAAAAGAATCCACTGAATTTCCTATCAGAACAGGTGTTAGAACAGGGTCAGAAGCAAAGACTGGTTTTTAGAGGAATGCATAAATAGATATGAGGTGTGAACCAGTCCCACTTCACAACAGCTTCAAACTTTGTTTTTAGGTATGAGGTCAACTCTTTGTGAAATGATGCAGAATTAGGAGGCATGGGTGTGGTGCAGAGAAATGAGTCTAGGGGAAGTTGCACGTAGGAGTCCCAGCTCTTCCACCTATGTTTCCTGGCCTCTCTGGACCTTGTTTCTTCATCTTTATCCAACTTACACAACAGGTCTTCTGGAGGGTCAAATGAGACCAGGCCTGTGAAAGCTCTTGATAAACTAGTGTCAGACAATGTTAGTAGTTGTATTCAGTTTCCTGGCACACTAACTCTGTTTTCTCCTGTTTGAATTCCAAGGTCCCTTTGTTTTAAATGAGGTAATACAATACACATATGTAAAGACTTTCAAAGATGCTTGGCACATGGAGATATGCAATAGAAGTTAATGATTATCAAGCTCCTCCTCCAAGAAACCATCCAAGTAATGTGCTGTCTCCTGCAGTGTCCACTTCGCACCTTTCTGGAGCTTCTCATCCTGCTTAGAATGAGGGCTCACTGTCCTGGTGGCACATTTCCTCAGTCCCACCCTGTGTAGCAATTATTACAATGAAACCCAACTCATAAGCTCACTACAACGGTGATGACTGATAGTAATTTAAATGATTATTCCTCCTGAGAGTACTTACAGTTTAGTATGGTATGCATCTTTAGCCAAGGAATTTCAGGTAATATGTAAAACAGGGCATCACACTACAAATTTAATGGAACTCAATCTTGGTATATTTGAGGTGACCAACATTTTTCATCATAGACAGGAAACTGAAGATGAATGTTTCTTGTGAGTGTCTTATAATATATGTTTGACTTAAAGAGCTTCCTAATTAGATTGCCTGGGCAAAAATAATAATAAGAATAATTCAATTTTGTAATGGGAATGGTGTGGTTCATCAATATCTATTCTTTTCTAAAAATTGTTTCTCATTTTCCTTATAGCTACCCCAGACATGTTATGAACTTCTATTTGAGGGAATATAAGTAGAATTGATAGGTGCAACTTGCAAGTTATGCTCTTTAGTGTAATAGGCCTGTGCTGGAATGCAAATGTGATGGCAGGAAATGAGGTAGCTATTTGGAACTCAGAGAGCTCATGTGTTTAGTCTAGCCCTGGACTGCTGACCTTAGAACTACTACTTTGTTGAAGCTAATACTGTTTTGTATCTCTTTGTTTCATCAGCTTAGACTGGTATCCTATCAATACAGAAGTGAAATTCTATAATACAAAGAGAAACCCTAAAATAGATGACACTGTCATAATGGTTGGGCAGCAGGTATTAAAGACAAAGACACAGTAATCTATAAAGCTGTTGACACTTGTCCTATCAAGGTAAACATTTGGTAAAGCTACCATCGATGATAGAAAACTGGTAACCGACAACCTTCATGAAGGCTTACAAGAGAGGGTTAACTCAGATGATTGGTAGGCAGTTTGCAAGCAGCTATCTGCTCAGGTATCGGGGAGGTTTTCTATCAGCTTCAGCCTGCAATCTAAATAGAAAGTTTTGAAAAATGCAACTACTTCTGTACTGCCAAATACACTGAGAGATGAGACTGCAACCTCAAACCTTTCTCATAACCTAATATTAAGTGTTTTCTACTGGACAAAGGGGCCTCCCAATGTAAAGATTAAGGGTCTGTTTCATACTCAAATCTATTGCTTCAGATTATCTTTGGGGAGTCTCTAGCAATATGAGAGAAAAGAATGTTGAAAATGTAGATCAGAAAATGAAAAAACAGAACCTTCTGCTTAAGATTTAAGGACAGATGAAATCTTTGGCAGCATCTGGAACAGACAGGAAGCAAGTAGATCATAAGTCTATTAGGTTTTAAGGGAATTGTATTGCCAAAGAAACCACAAGTCTAGCCTGAAAAAAACCTATGACTATCTCAACCTTAAAGTAGATCCCAGTCTCTTAAAACTTCAACAGAAGGCAATGGGCTATACCCATTTCATATGTGTCCATGAAGAATAAAAGACAAGAAAAAACCTCTGCAAGAACCACAGAGGACAATACACAGAGGAGATGCTACCAGCATTCTAATCTAACACAAGATCACTTCACCACCAGGGCACAGAGTCTGCAATTCCTGTTGGGTGGGGTTTGACAGTTGCTATGGACTAATGACTGTTGTATGTTCATCATTTTTCACTTTTCTGAATGGGAGCTTCTATTGTGGTTATCCACAAAAAAATGGTCATAAAGCTTTGTTTGTTGTGGTATTTTGGGTGGAAGGTAGGGCTGAAGATAACTTGTCTCTTAGTTTCTAGGTCACCAGATCACAGGAGTTAGGTCTAGACTTCATGGTGAGGATTGCACATTGTGCAGAGATTCGAACTTTAAGCCAGATGGTGAATACATATGGTTATTTGGGTGGCCAGATGGGTAAATTCTGGCAAAGACATTCTCCTTTCTTCAACAGTCAAGATTTTTTTTTAATCCCACCTCAAAGCCAGACATAGACAAAGACTGATTTCTGACCAGTAGGAGGTGAGAGGAAGTAATGTAAAACACTTCTGGGTTCACTTGCTCCTTGTCTCTTGAAGCAATCACTCTGAATCCAAAGACAGAAGCTGTATGTTGTTGTGTATTGATGATGATGGCAGAGTCACAAATCTTTTCAGTATTATAGAAAAGAATAATAAACTTCCATCATGGTTAAGTCACTAAATTTGGAAATATTTTTGTTATAGCTTCTTAGGCTAACATACTCTACTTATTAGAAAGGAGAAATTCCAGCCATTTCATGTGGTGGCCTTTTCATTTATCCTGATTCTCACCTAAAAAGAAAAGTTTCAAGTATAGCATTACATAAAGGTCCTGTAGAAAGTATGCCTGATAATGCTTTATAACAAATCAGAAGCAGTTTGCATACAGCAGTCCTCCACTCTTGCATTTTTAAAGGATCTAACTCGAAAAATAATTTTGAAGATTAGCTCAAGGACAACAGTTCTTTGAGAGCCTCCACTAGAGTGCTTCAAACATGCAGCCTGAAATGGAGTTGGGGGCAAATGTCACTCAAGGACAGATCTTATAACCTTTCTGAGTAATGCAAACATGCACAGTGCTTCCCAACCGAAGTTATCTAAAACCTCTCTAATAAATTTCAGAAATGACAAGGATCTACAGGGCATGTATTTGTATGTTGCTATGGAGGTCTATGAGTAGAAATAGGCATGGGGGTAACCTTCTATTAGGACACCAAAGAAGCATGACCAGTGTACTCTAGTGCATTAAGTCTTAACCAGCAAACAAAAGAGCTTCTGCCTGCCAGAAATCAGGGGTTTCCTCAGAATGCAGACTACTTTCCATGCAAAAGTATTACATCACTCTATGGGTTCATAAGCACCATAAGAAGTAAGCCCTGTGCTTCTTCCATCTCTTCAGAGTGAATCCCAGGACATAGGACCAAGACACGGAAAACAACTCACTTTTGAAGCACTGTTCCTTGACATTTGACTATACAAAGAAACCTTCAAAAACCAGTCCTCTATTGCTCTGTAATGAGAGATCTATTTTTTATTTTAAAATCCAGAGTGGATTTTATAGTAAACTTACATAAAAGCTATTTAATTTATCTTCTTAATTGTTTATTCATCTGAATTACTTAACCAACAATTAAGAAAAATTACTAGAGGCTGTAGGTAGACCTCTACTCCTGAGCACATACAAGCTTTCAGTTCAGTATCATCGCAGGACATAGATGGCTCAGGCCTGGAATTTTTCCAAAACATGTTATTAGAATATCTGCTTTATGTATAGAAAACCTTTTGTGATAGTTTTGTGGCTTTTTAAACCCATAACCAAATAATGACTTTCCGTGTCTGAACACTTAGTTCTATATTTTATATCTAACTATTAACTTCTTTAGGTTACCAAAAGCTTTGGGGGAAAAAGAACTTGATCCAGGTATAGATCCTAAAATCTTCTGCAGTAAGAGAATGTACAGCTTCTCAACCAAAGTTATCTAAAGCTTCTCCAGTAAACTCCAGCAATGATGAAAAGGGTACACAGAAGGTGTACGTTTTCTATTGCTTTGGAGGTTTGCAGAGTGGGAAAGGGGATTCACAGTCCTTCAGGAAACCAGGGAAACATCATGACTGACAAGAAGGCTCTTCATTTCCTCCTTGCTGCATAGCGTAACTTCTCTAAACGCTTATCAGTTCATGCTAACCTGGATACAGAACTGTACACAATAGCATTTGTCTGTGTTTATAACTTAGAAGGTAGGAATGAGGATAAATTTTATTTCCTTCTTAAATATGTTTACATTTTTTTTTAAAAAAAACATACATTACTTACACATTCAGAAAAATACTTTAAGAAATAACACTCTCTAATCTGCCAAAATTTTATAACAGTGATTGGGCTAACATTACCTAAGCCTACTACCCAGACAGTTTAAGCGTATTTAAACATTTCATAATCAAGCTTTATGTGCTTTTTAATGTGAAACAGTTGTGCATATATAACACTTACTTGTAAAACATTCTTGCCGCCTCTCCCCACAAAAACCAAGTCTGACTCAGTCAAGCCTCAAAATCAAATTGCCAGTTTACAAGAAATTCAGGATTAGAGAAATAAGATAAAAGACAATACCAGAAAATAATTGACCAAGTTCAAAATATGGGAATATTCTACAAAATAAAGAATCTGGTTTTTCAACAAGAAAATGGTCTAAAGAAAGGGAGAATATCATGTTAAGAGTTTGAAAGGGGTTTATCAGAGTTAATCAAATGCAATGTATAGCCCTTGTTTAGAATCTAATTAAAAAATCAACTATAAAAAGATATTTTTTAAGAAATAGGAAATCTGAATATCAAGTGGAAATTGCATTTATAATAAGAAATTAATTTTTTATATTTATGAGTAAGGAAAATAAATAATTGTCAACCTAGCATCATATACCTAATTAAAATATCCTTCAAGAGGAAGGGTAAAAACAAGATCGTATCAAACAACCTTCCTCTCCTGAATGTGTCATGGCAGAAAGGTGAAAATTGAGAAGAGGAGAGGATTAAATTAGTTTCCTTTGACATCATTTTAGCCTGTGATATAATATGGCAATTTCTGTCAAAGCAATCCTTGCAGAGTTGTGCAGCAGCTCTCACCAACTATTGATGTAAAAAAGATATGGTTCTTGAAATGATGACTAATGTTCAAAACACCAAAGGGAAATAGCACATGTAAATATGTTACAATGACAAATAAAAGCTGCAAACAGGCTCATTCTTTTTCTTAAGATGACATAGAATATAATTTTAGTTAATACAGCACTATGTAGTAAATTCCAATTGTTCCTCAATTAAAATTTGGATTAGAAAATGAAAATATGTCTTTGTTAGACCAATGACAACTTGGATTTCAGCCTTCCTCAGTTTGTTCCATGTGGAGGAACAAGAACCTGGGGGAAGCAATTAGCAAAGCAACCTCACAATGGTAAAGAGTTTTGTGTTATTCAATGATGTAATCCAAACATCTAAAATAAAGACTGACTAACACTAAGTGCTCAATATTTGGGGGTTGAGTTTTTAAGTATGCACCATAAATAGGACATTATAAAAGAAAAGAGAAACCATGAAACTAGTTGGGGGCTTCTAACCTCCACATAGCAAAGAAAACATTGGAGGGAAAAATCAACCAAGGTTCCTTTGTACTTCTACATATAGGCCAAGTTTAGAGATATTTTAGGATAAGAAACATGGGAATAACCTGTGTATATTATAGAAATTAACATTTTGTGCAATAATTCACTTACTAGATGCAGATTCTAAGCTGCCATAACAGTAACTTATTTTACCTTTAATATATGAGGTCAAGGACTACAGGGGAAAGTTCTCAACTCACTCCATTATCAGGATTTCTTTGTAGGAGGTTCATGGTCAGTGAGTAGAGGGGAAAATTCCTGTTTTGTTGGAAATACGGGGATTTTCGGCAGCTCAAAATGGATAATGTGTTATCTTGAATGATTAACTCAGTTTGAAAGACCTATCTCTGTTCTACAAAAGTCAATGTCTAGCCAATATTGTACAAATGATGATAAAGGAGGAGCATATTTACATATGGGCTTTGATTAACATCATATGTATTTGCGACCTGCATCTGCAGATTTTTAGACCACATCTGTAGTCCATCCAAATCCATTATTTATATTGAGATCTGCAGATTTCATAGGAAAATTGACAGGTAGGTAGACCTCTTCTTAAAGAGTACCATCATGCCTAATAAAGTCAAATTGGGAAGCTTGGCATGAAAAATCCTAGGGACTTAGCAGAAGATCTGATCTTGGGTATGATTCAACACCCCCAAGAGTTTTACTGTTGGCTTATCTCTGATATTTTAGAAATTTTAAGGTTTTCCCAGTTTGTGAATCATTTCAAAAATGTTGGAAAACAACCAGTCTGGACTTGTTAAACATAAACACTCTCTTCCTTATTAATGTGAGGCTTTTATACAAACATCATGGACATAACAATGGCTGTAAATGCCATTAATTTTCATATGTATTTAATAGACCAGTTTGTATTAATTTAAAGGAGGAAAGGTTCTTTATTGCCTGGTACAATCCAACTAATCATTCTACCTTGATTCTCCCTAGCTTGTGCCAAAGGAGTTTTTATTTTAATGGGTGTGGGATAAAAAGATGAGGGAAGTGCCCTTCTGCTGTTCTTGGAATGTTTTTGTCATTAGTTTCCATGAATGTCTTGATTGTACCATCATGTTAATAGTCTGCTCTGAATTAGGAGGAAATTTTATTTCATAACACTTGTCACCAAAGACAAGCACATCTCACCACCCATCCATAACATGTATAAACATATGAAAAATCAAATCCAGGTGTACAGTTAAACCTGAGATCCTAAGATAGAACAGGTTAGACTGGTAAAAGGAAATTTTATAGGCTTTGATAGTCCCACTTTGCAAAGTGTAAATAAGAGTCTGTTACTTGACATTCCAGTAAATAATGGATTCTACATAAATTTGCAAGTATGGTTAAGCAGTTTTTAACAAATAAGAATAAAGTTGGGCAAGGAAAAACAATTCTTATCAAGACATTATAAGACTGTGGTACTTAGATGTGTAAAAGTGTTCAGGGATAAAAAGATAAGTCAATTAAATAGAGCTCAGAATTAAATGGAGAAAACATAGTTTGAGAAACGCAAAGGAAAAGAATGAGCTAACTATATAAAATAAACCCTACCAGGGGATTATAAAAAAATCTAAAATCATTCATTGATGTAGCTGTCTCTAATAATTCTTTCCTATATTCAGGTGTCATTCAACAGTGAGCTATATGAAAATGTGTGTTTATTAGAAACAATTATCAGAAGCACCAATAATAATCACAGATTACTTTGGGGCAGTACAGATTCTTTTGATTAATATCCTAAACTTGGAAGTTTAAGTAGCTCATGACAATGAGAATCATATAATGTATCAGTCTGTGACACTCTGGAGAACAAAAGAGGAATTTTTAATAATTATGCTAAGAGAACACATAATTCAGGGTCGTCCTTGAAAAATCAGAATATATAGTCACCATATTCGTGGGCATATAATGGCAGGGACTTCATACTAGTTCTAAAGTCCTTGAGAGCACTGTAATTTCCAATGCTAACGCCAGAGATCCAGGTCTACATAGGATTAATCTGTGTACATTCTGTTTTGGCCCAGAAAGTATAGATGTATTTGTTTCAGAATCACATCATTCTTTTCCTTTGCCCCCTGCCCCACCATCTTTAAGTTCTTTCAGTTTGGGGTTTTGATCTACAGGAATCAGGAATTAGAGTGTATTTTTAAGGTAGAAAGATGAACCTTTTCCCCCAAACTGCAATATAATTGACATATAATATATTAATATCAGGTAAACAATATAAGAATTATTAGTATATATTGCAAAGTGACCACCATAGTAAGTATAGTTACCGTCCATCACTACATATTACAAATTTCTCTTAACAATTTTCAGGTATTCAACATTGTCTTACTATCTATGAAAGAGGAATTATTGATTTCCTTGTTGCCTTCCCAAAATAACTGGGAAGTCAACACTTTCCAAAACTAATCCATTCTATTATGACTTGAATTGACCTAGCCAAGCAAAAGAGTAATATACTAAATTTCTTTGCATGTTATTCGACTCTATCAATTTCAGGCAAATAAGTTTCAAAACCTGGAAACATAATGAAGAAAGGAAGGGGACATGTGGGAAATTAACATTTCCAGGAACTGGGTTTGATGCATTATAAAGATTATCTCATGTCTGTCAGAAACTCTGTGAGTTGGTGTTTTATACAAATTTTTAGTGTGACAACATTCAACCTCCAAGATGGTAAGTAATTTACCTAAAATCGCATAGCTAATCAAAGTCAGTGAAAGGCATATTTGTTACCCTATGCTTTCTTGCTTCCACCTGAGTTTCTTCATTTCCTTATTGACTCTAGCTTACTCAGTGTTCCAGGTGATAATTATGGTTGAAGACACAACCGATAGAGGCACATCTGATACAAAGGAAGGTGCTAAATCCTCCAATCTTGGGAAGACAGGATTACCACCAGAAGGTCATTTAAAAGAAACTACTTAGAGACTCATAAAATTTAGCTTTATTTCTTAGGCTACTATTGAACCTAAATGGAAGTTTTCTACACTAACAAACTTTTCTCCAAGTTTTCAGAAATCATTTTTCTGTTCACTACTTAGGGTCTCTGTCACCCTGGTGATGAGCCCTTTGCTTAAAAAGTCAATACTTTGCCAGTGTCAGATGTGCTGGTTACACGTGACCACACTGGTCGCTTTGATTCTCTGTTTGCTGTACATCTGGCTGAAGAATGGCCGGATGGAGAGTCGGGAGGAGGGGAATACAGTTGTGCACCAGGCCGTAGCACACAGTGGTTGTAGCTGCTGGATTATATGCCAACTTTTAAATTGCAGCTAATGATCATTTCACATTCTGTATCAACTCACCTATGTTGGATTTGGGGTTCCCTTGAGTTAGGTAGTTTCTAGTAATGCTTTGCTTCTAGTAATTCATCATCTCCGCTCATCTCTACTTTTGGCCCTCCCCTTCTTTCCCTTCCCATTCCCTTCCTTCCCCTCCCCTACCTTCCCTTTCCTCTTCTACCCTCTCTTCTCCTGTTCCTTTCCTCTTTCTTAGGCTAAATCTCCTAAGAGGTATACTGAACTTCAAACAAGTACTTATGTTTAAAAACTCCGGAGTTTTAGAACAACCCCTTCCCCAATAAATACAAGAAAATCAGAAAGATACTTGAGGAAAATAATTTTGAAAGGCATAGAGTTGTGAATTTTTGTTGTGTGTGTATTCCTAGATTAAATGACAGAAATATCTATTGTGCTCAGAAATGACAATAAACAGGATACTTGACAAACAAGGATCAGAGAATCGTATCATTGTTCATTAGAGAAAACAATGACCCTTATGATGCTGTAAGTGTACAGAACTACAGTATCATTTATTCCAAGTGCAAACATAAATATGGAACACAAGAACTAATGAGTCGAGATGTCATCTGAATTTCCACAGGTTACACTTACAGCTTAGGATTGGCGCGTTATTGAATGGTGCCAAAACATTCTTACTTTATAATAGCATTAGTGACATTTCACTTGGATAATCCTATTTGTTTTCATTGATTTTAATGAGGTAGTTTGGGATGGTAAACTGCTGCGGAAAACTTGGAAACAGGTGACAGCATGATTTGCAATGCCTCTTGAATTGAAAGGTATTTAAAGCCAAACTGCATTAAATATAGAGTGGTTATCCAGCAGTATATACTTTATTCTAAAAACAGTGAGGATAAAGTGCCAATTTTAAGAACCTAGGTCTTTATTACCTTTTAAAACTTTCCTGCATGGATGAGTGGATAAAAAGGACTAATTTGCTTCATTTTCATGGCCTGTTTCCACATGTTTGCATTTCCCAATGATGCTTTCTTTATGGAAAAGAGAGTGCTAGGAAAAAACACATTTTTTCCCCGTGCAGTGATCTTATGTCTATGATTCATTAAATCCTTCAATATATACACACATTCAGTAGTGATGCAGGTAGCTAACGGGTATGGACATTTGCCAAGACTTAAGATGTCCCAGTTTATAAAAGGGGTTTCTAGCACTGAGAACTTCAATTATGTCACTTAAACCCATCAACCTTTCCCCCTTACCTAATGCTATAACATTTTTGGATCTCTTATTTCTATAATATCTGATGTCTGGAGTGAAAAAAGAACCCCTCTGACATTTTAATTTTCCACAGAGACGTAGAATGAGAAAATGGAGTCTTTGTAAGTCTTCCTTATCAATTAAAAAATGAAATGGTGTTTCTTATTCCATCTTATGCAAAGACTAACTCAGCTCACAAGGAGACCTCCCATGTCTTTCTTGGAATCATAATAAACTCTGATCATTTAGGTCTAGGAAATAAATGGCAACCAGAATATTTCCATTCCAAGAGCACCATTCTCAGTTTGACTCCTGGTCAGCCTTATAGGGTCTAGTCAATGTCCAAGTCAGACAGGTATGAGGTAAAGAAAAGGATGCCTAGTTTATCATTCCAGGTTCGGTCAGGAGACAAATTATACCCACTGGGAGAATTTGATGTAAACAATACAAAGAATTTCTTACCAGCACTGAATTGCTAAACATGCACAAAAGACACATCAGGTTTCATGGAACTAGAATACAGTGATAGGGTACATAGAGATAAAGATATATAGAATCAGGGTAACTACAGGGCAGGGGGACAAAAGGAAGAGGTGGGCATATTAACACCAGAAGCTTGGAGAAAGGGCCCCAGTGAACGTGACACTTAGATGTCAGAGGAGGAGCATGCTATTATGCTGGAGCCTCAGACTGTGGAGGAAACATCCTGTGTAGAATAGACCAGGAGCTCCCAAGGGGTGATAGCAGCTGGCTGATGCAGGCAGATCTAAGCACGGGACTGTGAAGTGAACAACTCTTCTAAGGAGGGGATGCTTCCCACTGACACAGTATCTCTGAAGGGGAACCAGGAGACTGACTACAGGATTTGGAAAAACTGCAAACCAGTACCAACTTCTACTATTGGAATGAGCTTCCACTGCTTTGGTGAGGAAGTATTGCTGGGTGATGATGAAGGGAACAGCCAGAAAAATTATAATTAGCTGGAAAGGAAATAAACTTTCTTTTCCTCTAGGATTTTAGCCAGAATCTAGTATCTCCTATAGACCAAGCCTGACAGGTATCTAGTAGACTCAGAGAAATATGTTTTATAGAGACTCAGTATTATAAATCAGAGTATAGAATATACTAAAGTATATATGGGTTTCATATTGAGAGACAGTAGCTAAATAATGAGAGACAACTTTATGCATTAAAAATATTGATCGAGAACGAGAGGATACAAAAAATTCAAAATGAGGTTCTCATACTTAATCCTATACTTGTCTTTGACTGCCCCAGTCACCCTCATGTCAGCTCCTCTCTGAAGAACGTTAATTGGTAAAACCCAAGTCAGGATTTTTCTAACTTTGATGCATTATTATGTCGGAACCAGAGAGGAATCAACTAGAGAAAATCTTTGATAAATGTTATCTAAATGACTTTTGCTTCAGAGTTGTTTACCAGACTGAGAGAGAATTTTTTAAGTCTATTTTTCATTGAAAAAGGAAAAGCAAACTCTACTTAGGAAATGATTTACCATGGAGGTTTTATTTATGAGCAAAAACAGCAATAAAACTGCACTCATCATACCCTAGACTTGTGAAATACCTGGTCAGGGAGGTCCTTCCTGCCATCCTTCTCTTGGTGTGGGGTGAAGCCTGCAATAGACAAGTTGCTCTGTTGGTCTTCTTGTCAGCTGAGTTGATTCAGAGAACAGAATGAGGAAGTCCAGTTGATTTTTTGTTTAATTTTTGCAACTGTGAAACCCAAGCCATTACTCGCAGGTTTTTCTTCTCACGTGGGTCTAAAGCTAGGAAAACTGAATACAAGTTGGCTTTTGCTGGTGATAATGGACTTCAGTTGCTAAACCAATATCTGATTCCAGCAAAGAATGATCAGTCAGTTGTCACTTGGTTTAAAGAGAACATCTAACAAGTCCCTCAAGGCTGCTTATATAACAACCTCTCACAGCAGAAACTGTTCGGCAGTACAGATTGGTAGTCTGTGCTAGAGTTTCTTGAGAAATGTTTTTGCTGTATGGCAAGAGGAGAGATATGCAAGTGTTTCTAGAAATAGCAATGTGTATGTTTATTGGTGCTTCTACACTAAAGGGAGGTCCCTTTGTGAAAGGCAGGTGTCAAGTTTTGTGCTGCAAGAAGAGTTCTTCAAAAGAACTGTGAAAGAATCATTTAGGCTTCCTTTTGTGTCCTGAGTCTGATTTTTTAACCAAGAACAGTGACAACATTTTCGTAAATGATTCTTCATTCAGTAAAATAATGGAAGCAGACTTATTTGAATGAGAAAGATAATTGGCCATAGCAAATTTTGATCTGAGGTTATCTGCAAATTAGATCAATAACACCAACCAGTGTTAGACAGACACAAATAACAAGGTCAAGCTAACATGAAAATACGAATGCTGTTTTATTTATTTTTTGGTGGAAGAGTGTTAGAGATTGTTTATTTCACTTCCCATAAAACTCAATTTCCTCCACAGTAAAATTAGTACAAAACACATATTTGATCCTGCATAGACACTGGGACCTCCCCAAAGTTTGAAGAGTTCAGGTTACTAGTTACCCCTGCGACAAAACTGCAGGTTCTAGCAATGAAACAGAGCTCCTCTATATTCCTACCGCCTGGTAAACGTCCTGGAGAAATCACAAAGCACCCCATGTCTTACATCAGTCTTCAGGAATGGCTCAAGATCACCCAGGCTTACATTCAAAGAGCCACCAGAGGATCCCTCACACGACCCCAAGCCAGACAGAGTGAGGTTTTGTGAGGCTCTCTCACGGGTCTGGGGGAAGTTTGAATTCTGTCCACAACCTGGACAGAGTTTGTGAGACTGATACAGTAACAACAGAAGGTCCTGAAGGCCCACCTTAGACCAAACACATTAATAAATGAAGAGTCCTACAAGCAACCTTCCCACCAAAACTAACCACACCAAAAGCAAGTCAACCCCAGGCTTCTCATAATTGGTTCTTGTTCCGACACAAGAGTGAGAAGAGCCATTTGCTGTGGCCAACGGTTACTATCGCTCTCCTCTGTAGAAAGCCACCATCCTTGAAGAGCTTACTAAGGGTCTCCACTAAAGAACAAAAAACACGGGTAAGACTGGTTTCCTCTCATGCTATGAGTCAGCTTTGGTCATCATACTTCCACTTGGGCCTATTAACATTTGGTGGCCAGAATGTCATTCTTCTTAATTGGTGGCTCCAGCAACATCAGCCTTTCTGTCTTTCAGTCATATAGAAAGCCACAAGAATATTTCCTTTTGACTCTCTTCTCTCCACATCAGAACCGCATGTCAAGCTAATGCTAAGATCTATCTTCTCACAATCTACTAGAAAGTGGCCTGCCTCAACTTGGTTACAATAACAAGTAAGAAATAAACGGCTTTGTGTTAATTATAAATAGAGGGCGCTGGTTATTAAACTTGCTCCTAGCATAACGGAAATGCAGAAGATCTTTCTGCTCCATTTTGTTCCCAGTGAGTCTTAAAAGAACACCATGTCCTCCTTGAAATCAGGGGAGGCAAACTGGACCCAAGCAGAAGTCTAGAGCAGGACCCTCATGATTGCTCAGATTCCTGGACCCAGGTGAAGAATCAGAGGGGATAAAAAGCTATTGTTTTCTTTTCTACATCTTAGAGATCAGAAAATAATATAGGTTCTGAAGAGTCACTCTTTACAAATAACCTCTCTGGGCTCCTCCTATGCACATTAAGAAACACATGATGTTCCTAGGCTTTGAAATTTTATTAGTGGTATTGTTGTTCATATTATTAACATTTATATTAATATAAAAATAATAGTTAAGATGTATTATGCCAAATACAATGATAAGTAAATTAAGTACTTTCTCTCCTATGAATAAATACTAGCATGATCCCCAGTGAAAAGTTAAGACCCCAAGGCTTGAAAAGGTGAGCTTATTGGAGACTCTGCTGTTAACAAATGGCAGAACTAAGGTCTGGTGCCCCCAGAGTCCATTTTATTATCCACTTCAGGTCATTCCCTCTGCCTTGAAAACACTGACCTATTTATATCTTCAGCAAAACCAAATTTTAAGCTTCAAGTCAAATAAAAATACTTGTTATAAATTCCAGTGTTGACTTTCTCAGAGGGTGCTTTTCAAGGTTATTAAATTTAGTCCCCACTCCCTTTGTTTCAGTACCTTTTTTAACCCTCGGGAAGTATCTTTTTTATTCCTTTCCCTATTTCTTCACATCCCCTCATCCCTTCCCCTGCCATGTTTACCCTAGCTGTCTGAATTCTACTCAGTCTTAAAGAACTCAACTTCCATCTCTCCCAGAAGGTCTTCTCCAGATAGTGTAGCTCCCATCTCTGAATTCTCATCAAACTTAGTATTTATATTACCTTCTTGACATTTACGGTTTAATTTATACTCTTCTGTTTGAGAATGATTCGTCTTTAGGTTGAATTCATGATGCCCTGTTTTTACACTGATTACTTAAAATCTTTGAAGGCAAATATCACATATTAAAACATTTTTACATCTCCACATACAATAAGCTCAGCATCTTGGATGTAACAGACATCCAATGCATGATCATTGAGGGCTAGATTAGAAAACCTTCAGTAGCCTGGAATGTGAAACAGGCTGGGTGGGGAGGTAAAGAAGGTAGCCTATCTTCTTAGTGGTCTAGTGAGTGCTACCAAATACGTTTAAGACTAAAGTTTCCAGAGTCTCTTCAGGGGCAGAAAAAAATACTCTGGCCCCTCAGATTTCAGTTGCCTATGTTCCAACTTCTCACATGTGGTCCACTCAAACTCTTAAATTTTGAACTAAAAGTATATAGATTGTTAGACCCTGGAAAACAACACCAACTTTTACTTAAACCAGTTTCACTTACCTACACACCTGTGGTTTTAAAGGTGTCAATTTTCCTCTGAAGTCTCTTAACAAAGCTTTATCCCCTTTATTTTTCCACCCTGCCAGTCATTCCAGTCAACAGTGACAATCTCCTTGTCAAACAGAAGTCACTGAAGCTATCGGTTTTCATTAGAATTTGAGTTGGGATAATCCCTGCTTTCTACAAAACTATTTTCCTTCGAGGAATTGCTTTTTATTTAGGGTTTTGGAAGCTTCTTTAACTAAAGCTACCTGCCCAGATGATTTCTCACAGCTTTCTGAATCTTTCTTCCAACTAGAAAGACTGGAAGAACTTTCTTTTCTATATTCAATGTTATGAAAAAATTTGGTATATTAACTGTTTTTTTTCAAACTATATGTCACCCCAGAGAGCTCAATATGCAAGGGGTATCTCCCCTGAAATAAGTGTTCAAATTACTTTTTGTTTTTAAAATGATCTGCTTCGTTATCACTTCCATGGTGGCCCAAGTAAAATGAAAAGCCTTTTGCCAACCTCATCATTCTGTCATCTACTTTGTGTAAATTGTTTATTTTATTCTGTCATCTATTTTCATGCATTCTTGCATCATAAAACTTTATTATGTAAAAAGATACTGTCACTTGATGGAATTGATTTTTAATCTTATTCATATTGTTAAATTCACTAACCTAAATGAAAGCCATGTAGAATAACTGTAATGATACAGAAGGGCCTCCATTTATCCAGCATGAGTGCCAATTTGGGGACAAATAAATGAATAAATAATTATCCAAATCTGTCTTAGCTCTGTCCATCCTTGATCATGTCTCTATTTTCAACTCACTGACTCTGTCCTCAAGGTCAATGTTATGGAGAGGTTGTGTTTTAGGAAAGACTGAGTAGCTCTTAATCTTCATCTTCCTGTGAACGTATGCTGGGCCTGGGGTTTATTATCTTATTGTCTTCCCAACTCCTACTCGCTGTTCACCCATCACTGCTACTATCACTGCACACTTATTCCCACTCTGTTCCCATTTCCTGAGAATTATGTATACCTGCAGCATCATCTATGCAAGAGGAGAAAGAAGAGCATTATCTCCCCAAGAAAGGTAAGCAGTAAGGAACCATATCTCACAGGGAATGTAAAGGAAATACAATGATGCTCTAAAAGCAGATCCCTCTCCCCTCCCAGTTCTGTCTGACCAAGGTGAATGCAAAAACAGGCAGGTGACCAGAGTCGCTAGATGTGTGGATTGATGTATTTTCATGAACTAAGTGCCTGGGTGTTAAAGTATGAAGACAGGTATTCGTTTCAAAGCAAAATGTTAGAAATATTGCCTTGCTTTCTTATCTTCTGATTTCCCCAAACCAGCTAAAGATAAAGCATATGTTTTAATCTTCCTTTCTAAAGCACAGAGCTTTCAGTCCCAAGAATCAGAAGATAGACGTTCAATTTTCATATTATTAAGATACCAGCCATGCAACATTGGGTAGATTATATAGCCTCCTGGAATATCTATTTTCTCACACATAAAACACACATTTGCCCCAGCTATCCCACAGGGATATTGTGAGAATGAACTGAATTTATTTACATATACACACACAAACATATATGTATGTATATATATATTACTTTATAAACTTTAAAGTGTGCTCTTTTTCTGTGTATGTGTGTATATAAGCTTTATATAATTGTATTATTTTCCAGTTAGCAATTATTATTCCTGTCATTTGTCAAATCCACTCAATAAATCAATGATCCTTTTCTGGAACATTCAAATTTTTACTGTTTTGCTAATTATTAATCTTAATGTCTGAATTCTATTTCTAATGCAGTATCAAATTTTTAAAAATCCAGCTTTTTCTTGAAATACTTCTGGAAAAATATTCAGGCAAAACCAGGTGTTGCTTTTCTTTTCAGAATTTTAAAAAACATTTTAGACTCAAAGAAAAAGATTGAGATATCTTTAAACCTTATTCTGAGAAAACAAGAGCTCTGAATAACAATGCAAACATTTGTAGATCTCAAGAAATATTATAATCATTGCTTCTATATATACTGTATACTCACTTTTAGAGCTAATTTTTTACTTAAGTAATTTTCAAAAGCCACATGAAATCCTACTATTGTGCTCAAAAGCATAAAATAAAAGAAAATATGATGATACTTTTTAACCAGAAGATAAAAAGGGACTTAACTTGGAAATGCAAAATTGGAGATAATATTACTCTCATTTGGTGACATCTGAAAATCCTTACAACTTTTACAGTAATTTTTCTCACCATTAATGGTAGGTCAATTTAACAATCAGCTTTGAATCAGTAAGAATAGCATGCTACCATCTCAAAATTATTGTTATCTTTTACAAATATTTAGTTAAATGATTAGGACTAATAAGATTCGCCTAGTGCTGCAATTAACACTTTATATGATCCCATCAAAGTATTTAATTTTTTAAAAAGAAAAAGAAATTCAGACAACATAACTGGAAGATTAACTTTTTACTGGACTCTTTACTCAATAATTCTGGCATCATATAGATATAGTTTCATTGAGTATTGATCCCAAGATAAAACCATAAATCAACTTTAGTATTAATACTTGTTAACATTGATTACTCATTATAACTTTTTACAGGTATAGACATTGTTAAACAGAATCTTACAGCACTCACAAGGGAAAAGATATAGAATACACAGAAGGCTCAGAGCATGACATGAATTGTAGCACAATTACAATTTAGGATAAAAACTGATGGTTTGAAAATACCAAGCAAAAACTTTTCTTATAATTGAATTGTCCTTTCAAATTTAAAGTGTTGGTCTTTAATTAGGGATACAAAATGGATTGAATAGATAAGAATTTTAATGAGAATGTTGTCTTACAAGCTAACTACCTATTCTAGATACACAGAAATTTGATTCATTTTCTTATGACTAGGCCACACTGAACATTAATGACAGGAGATTACTCTGACATGAGCAGAGAATTTTTATAAACACATATTAACAGGTGAGTGTGTGAGACAAAGAATAAACAAGTGCTGTAAGAAATGAGAACTACTACAGAGGGAAGCAATGATTTAGATTCTGAATTTGTATGTTGGCTGGGCAAACCAGATTCCACCTCTGTTAATTTTCGTGCATCTTAACCAAAGAAGAGAGGTCAAGTACTCTTTAAAAAGTAAAGATAAATGGGTGGAGTTGACCTCTTTAATTGAAAGCAATCCTAAAGGCAACTGAATCATAGTTTATACATTTTAATTAGTTTGAATTATAAAACATATTCTTTATGGCCAATTATTTCTGACTGAGTTGTTTACTCACTCTTACAATGACTGAGGAGTCTTGGTTGAGTCAAGATAGAAATTCTGAAAAGCTTTACCTTATACATAAATGTAAGTGGTACCTCATGCTGAACTGTTCTTTTTGAAACAGCATAATTAAATCTAGATAAATAACAGTTTAAAACATATGAGGGTATTTTGTGTAACCCTATATGATCTGAATGAATAATTAATATCTAGATAACTTACTTTCATTCTTCTAAGCATTACTCATTAGGTGTTAATTCTCACATCATCTTTGAGAAGAAGGTAGGTATTATTAGTCATTGAGATTAAAGTTAACTTCACTGATTCACTCTTCAAAAAGACAATGCTGTGAAAGCTGAGAGAACAGAGGTCAACAACAGTCACAACAACAAATAAGTCACTTCAGATTTCTTGGATCTCTTTTAGAGATGAGAAGGAAGAAAAAACTGAATGGGGAGAATTAAAAAACAATAAAGATCTAGTCAGGAAAGGACAGGATAAGAAAACAAGGAAAATAAGAATTAATAGATTTGTATGGCATAGGGATAAATATCCATAAGTTCTGATTGTATTCTTAATCTTTGCTTCTGATTTGTACATTGGGTTAATTCCTGAAGGGAAAAACCTTTAGAAATACTCAGATTATCACTTTAACTATGATTTCCCAAGCATAAAAAATTTCTCTCATTCTTAGAAGTTTAAAATACTTGGATATGCAGAATTATTCATTTCATAGATCCTTCTTTCTAGAAGCCAAAACAAGAGATAAATATCTGCCCAGTGGACTGGAACCTGTAGTGATTCTCATCCTTCTTTCCACATAGCCACACCTGAGGGTACAAAACATTCCCATCAATAAGAGGTTTCCCATGGCCCTGTTCCACCTGGAAGGGTGAGGAGAAAGATTTAGTCTGGTTGAGATGAGTGGCAGCATTTAGACCAGACATTTAGCATTCCAGTGTCTGTGCAGGTAAAAATGTGAGAATATAGTAGTCACATAGTTCCCTCTACCAGATGAGCCAGGTTCAGAGGAGAACCCATCTACTCCACAAAAATGAGATCAACTCATCACTTCAGGAATTGTGTTTTTCCTTTCACTCACCACTGTGGGCATTCTCCCAAGACACTGGCACCAGAAGGAGTTGATCTATACAAAACTGATGACATCCAGGAGACTCTTAAAGAGACTCACTGAGAGATGGGAAGAGGAGGAAGTGTGGCTAGGTGGGTAGAGGTAGAATGACTTGGATGAAATGGAGACTTTGTCTCTAGGAGTAGATTAACATGACTAATGAACGACAGAAGAACCAAGAGTTTTCATAAGACCAGCTTCCACTCAGGTTTCCTAGGATGGGTTTATTTATTGAGTCTTAATATGTAGTTACACCAATATAGAGTACCATATTTTCAAAATTGATATAATTCAAATACCATAAAAGATAATTAAAAAAATATATAACCAAGTGGAATTTTTCTTAGTATAGGCACATATTTATGCAGTTATCACTATTATCTAATTCTAAAAATTTTTCATCAATCCACAAAGAACTCATACCCATTAGCAGTTACTCCCTTTTCCCTCCTCCCCTCAGCCCTTGGCAACCACTAATCAACTTTGTGTCACTATGTTATGCTTATTCTGGACATTTCATATACAATACATATGGCATTTTGTGTCTGGCTTCTTCCACTTAGTGTGTTTTCAAGATTCATTCATATTGAGCCATATACCAGTAATTCATTTCTATTGTTGAATAATATTCCATTATATGGTGTTACATTTTTTTATACATTCATTGGTGGCTGAACATTCGGGTTATGCCCACTTTTGACTATTATGAATAATGCTACTATGAACATCGGTGTACAAGCTTTAGTGTAAACAAATGTTCTCACTTGTCTTGTGTATAAAGCTGGGAGTGGAATTGTTCAGCTATATGGTAACTTTATGATTTAGCTTTTGGTAGAACTACCAAACTTATTTCCAAAATGGATGCACAATTATACATTTTAATTTGTAATGGGTAGGGTCCCAATTTCTCCACATCCTCCTTAACACTAGTTATTTCTCATTTCTTTGATTATAACTATTCTAGTGAAAGTAAAGTGGTCCCTTATGGTTTTGATTTACACCACCCTAATGACAAATAATGCTGAGTATCAGTTCATGTGCTCATTGGGCATTTACATTTGTTCTTCGGAGAAATATCTATGTGATGCCCAATTTAAAATCAGGTTATCTTTTGATTATTGAATTATAAGAGTTCTTTATATATTTTGGATAGTAAATACTTGTCAGACATATGACTTATAAATATTTTCTGTATCTCTATGAGATGTCTTTTCATTTTATTGGTAATGTTCTTTAAAACACAAAATTTGGGGCACACCCTGGTGGAACAGAATTTAGGTCAATTGCCTCCAAAAGACACTGACCACATATCCCTGGGTTCAAGTCCCTCGTCCAGTGGGAACAACCAGTGCAAACAACTAAATAAAAATAATTAAATACAATGCTTTTCCTCCTTTGTCTTCCTGCCTTTCTGCCTACTCGCCTTCATTCCTGAAAATGCTTGCATTGTTCCTAAAAAAAACAAAAACAAACACACGTACAATTTTTTACTTTTGATGAAATCTAATTTATCTATTTTTTCTTTTGGTTGCTTGTGGTTTTGGTGTATACCATAGCCAAATCCAAGGTCATGAAAATTTACACCTATTTTTCTTTGATTGATAGTTTTAACACTTAAATTTAGGTATCTGATTTATTGAGAATTAACCAGTAAAGATGATATGAGTTAGGGCTCCAATATGAGTGGAAGCTGGTCTTACGATCCTCTTTCTTAAGTAGGGCTCCACCTAATTTTTTTTGTGTGTGGATGCCCAGTTGTCCCAGCAACAGTCACAGAAAAAAGAACTATTTTCCTATTGAATTGTCTTGGCACCCTTGTTTGAAGATAAGTTGTCCATAAATACATGGGCTTATTTCTCAATTTTATTCCATTATGCATCTAGCCATATGCCAGAAAACATTGCCTTGACTACTATAGCATTGTAATAATTTCACCTCCATCAGTCCCAGGTCTTGAAATCAGGTCCTTAGGCTGTACATGACCTTTGCTTTAGTCACTGAGCCAAAGATTTACACTTGGTAATAGTTTTAAAGTGAGAAGTTGATCCTTTTAAAGATCATTTTTGTTAATCTGGGTTTCTTTCATCTTCATATGAATTTTAGGATCAATTTGTTGATTTCTTCATATAATGCATCTGGAATTTTGATAGATTGTAATGAATCTATAGATCCATTTGGAAAGTACTGATAACTTAGCAACTTAACAGTAACATGGGATATCTTTCCATTTACTTAGGTTTTAAATTTTTTTAATGATATTTTTTAGTTTTCAAAGTATAAGCTTTATGCATTTTTGGTTAAATTTATCCCTAAGTATTTAAACTTTTTTGATTATTATAAATGCAATTGTTTCCTCAATCACATTTTAAGCTTACTTGGTACTACTGTAGAGACATAAAATAATTTTTAGATGCTATCTTATATCCTGCAACCTTACTAAACATACTTATTTGCTTTAATGAGCTTTAGTGGAGTCTTAAGACTTCTTCAGGCTTTCCTATGCATGTAATTATATCACTACAAATAGGAATACTTTTACTTTTTTTCCAATCTAGATTTCTTTTATTTCATTTTCTGGCCTAATTGCTTTGGCAAGAACCTTCAGTACAATGGTGAATACAAGTGGTGAGGGTAGACTTCCTCCTCTTGAGAAAACATACAGTCTCTTATCGTTACTTACAAAGTTACCTGTTTGTTTGTTTTTTCATAGATTTATCAGGTTGAGGGAGTTCCTTTGTATTTCTAATTATTGAATGTTTTTATCATAAAGATGTGCTGAAATTTGTCAAGTGCTTTTCCCTCCTCTATTGAGATAATCACCTAGTTTTTGTCCTTTATTGATGTGGTATACTACATTAATTGATTTTTAGATGTTAAAACAATTTTTCATTCCTGGAATGAATCTCAAATGGTTATGGTATTGTCTGCTTAAGCTTCCATAATGCAATATCATACAATGGGTGACTTATACAACATAAATTTATTTCCTCACAGTTCTGGAAGTATGACATCAGGGTGCCAGCATGGTCAGGTTCTGGTAAAAATTTCATATGGACATGGTTTGCACTTTTCAGTGTCCTTACATGGAGGGAGAGATCTCTGTTATTATGAGACCACAGTTCTACCTGATTAGGACACAGTCCTATCAGATTAGGACTCCACTCTTGGTACCTCATTTAACCATAATTGACTTCTTTAGATCCTATAGTTAGTCACATTAGTGCTAGGGCTTCAATATATGAATATGGAGGGACACGAGTATTCCATTCCTAGCTCTCAAAATATCATATCCTTACTGTATGCAAAATACATCCATCCCAACTACTCCCAAATTTTAATTCATTATAGCATCCACTATAAAGGTCGAAGTCCAGAATCTAAATATTATCTGAATCAGATTCCTCTCTACCTGGAAACACTCGAAACTTCACAAGTGTGTGCTTCCAAAATACAGTGGCTGGATATGCATTGGATAGATACACTTATTCCAAAATAGGAGAATTGCAAAGAAGAAAGGGTGACAGTTCTCAAACATGTTCAGAGTCAAGCAAGAGAAATTCCTCTAAATTAGATTTAAAATCAACAATAATCTTCTTTGATTCAATGCTCTGTCCTCCTGTCCTCCAGGCCTACTAGGGTGACAGTGTGACCCACATGAATTTGCAGGATCGTCTGACCCATTGGAGACTACAAAGGCCTCACCCACATTTTTCAGAGCTAGGGTTGAGTGGAGAACTGAATGACAAAAAGCTCTGTAACAGGCCCGTGCTTCTGTTCAAGTTGTTATGACTTGGGTCATAGGATCTGGCAGATGAAATAGTGTATGAAATGTCAGTGATACTATTTGGAACCATTGGCAGGAGCCATGGATGAACTGAATTGTAGCCCTCTAGGATTTTTTAGCAAAACTATGCCATCCTCAGAATAACTTCTCTTCTTGTGAGAGACAACACTTAGCTTGATACTTGGCCTTACTAGAGATTACATATTAATCCTGGGACACAAATTCACCTTATGATCTGAGCTTCCCATGATGGACTGGATCTGACCCATCAAGCTGAAACTTTGAGTGAGCACATTATTCCATCATCAAATGGAATTCCATCATACACATGTACACCTGAGCAGATCTTGAAGACACAAGTAATTTATATGAATAAGTGGTCCAAATGCTGATGGTCCCCACACTTGCAAACTGCTTTCTCTGTCACAGCCTATCCCTATGACCTCATGAGAAGTTCCCTATGATCAGCTGACAGAGGAAGGGATGATTTAGCCTGATTTATATGCAAATTCCACCAAAAATGGACAGCTATCACACCGCTCCTTTTTGGAACATCCCTGCTTCCTCACAGATAGTGATGAAAGCAAATCCTCCCTCCCTTCAGAATTTCAAGCAGTGCACTTGGTTATTCATTTTGCTTGGAAGGAGAAATGACCAGGTAGTTTTATACTGATTGATGGGTTATAGTGAAAGTTTTGAACATGACTGGAAAATTGGTGACAAGGAAATTTGGAGAAGAGGTATGAAGACAAACCTCTCTGAGCAAAAAACATGAAGATAATTTTGTCCCATGTCACCAAAGAATGACTTCAGCAGCGGAGGATTTTAATAACAAGGGAATAGGATGACATGTTCTGAGGGTGTCACCTTCTTTCCCAGACATCTCTATCATTGCCCACTGGGCGTATGAACAAAGTGGCCATGGTGTCAGCAAGGAGGCTACACATGAACTCATCAACATGAACTTCTACTCACCAAGGGAAACTTAGCTACATTCAATGCTGAGAGATTCCAGCAGAAGGGACCAACACTAAAGTTAATATGGTATCATTCCTTGGTGGTGATTAGCTAACTACTTGGTGACAGACTGATTAATACAGAATCACTTCTATCATGGAAGGGGTGGCATTTTTGTTATTACTAGAATAGACAACTCATGAATTTGCCTTCCTTACATTCAATTCTTCTGCCTAAACTACTGGTGAACTGACAGAAAGCCTTATCTACTGTTATGGTGTTCTAAACAATATTGCTTCTGCTCATGGAATTTACTTCACAGAAAATGAAGTGCAGCAGTGGTCCCATGCACAGTCATTATTCTTACCACGTTCCTTACCATCCTGAAACAGCTAGCTTGTTAGAACATGACATGACCTCTTGAAAGCTCGGTTGTGGAATCAGAGAGATGGTGATATTATGCAAAACCAGGGGAAAGTTCTCTACTAGTTGTATATGGATTAAATCATTGTCCAGTGTATGGTGCTGTTTCTCCCATAGCCAGGTTTCACAAGTCCTGGAATAGAGGGGTAGAAATGATGGTGGCACTACTCAGTATTACCTCTGGGGATCCACTAACAAACTTTTACTTGCCGCTCCTATGACCTTATGCTCTGTTGACCTCGAGGTCCTAGTTTCAAGAGAGGAATGCTTCTACAAGGAGACACAACAATGATTCTATTAAACTGGAAGTAAAGACTGCTACCTGACCATTTTGGGATTCTCATGTCTCTGAATCAAGCAAAAGAAGAGCTATTTTTCTGGCTGGGGTGATCGATCCTGACTACTAAGGAGAGCTTAGACTACTGCTTCATAATGGAGGTAAAGAAGGGTTAAGGAAAAGTATGTCTGAAATAGAGGAGACTCATTAGGGTGTCTCTTAGTATTACCATGCCCTATGATTAAGTCAATAGAAAATTACAACAACCCATTCTAAGAAGAATACTAGTTACCCCTAAATTCTTCAGGAATGGAGACTGGTTCACTCCGCAAGATAAAGTTTAATGAACAAATGTGGGGTTTGGTGAAAGCAAAGGAAATACAGAATAGATAGTGAAGAAAGGTAGTTATAAATTTCAGCTATGACCACATGACCAGTTACATAAGTACTGTAGTTTTTATTATTATTTCTTGCTTATTTTTTATGAATACACTAGTCTGTGTATATATGACACAAAAATCTTATGCCACACTACTTATGGCAAATATCTTCTATACACAGAAATATATACATATACATACAGATATACATAATATTATTGGGTGTTTCCCTAATATAATCATGGCACAGAACTCTTTTTATATATTGCCAGATTTAATTCATTAATATTTTGTTGATCATTTTTGCTTCTGTATTTATAAGAGATACTGATCTATAGTTTTTTTTTTTTTTCTGGTGATGACTTTTTCTGGTTTTGGCATCAGGATAATACTGGCCTCATAAAAATTAGTTGGGAAATGCTTCTTTCTCTTCTATTTTTTTGGGAAAAGCTTGGGACCAATTAGTATTAATTTTAAATTAATACTCGTTTGTGGAAGAAGCATTTATTTTATTTTTATTTAGTTGTTCATACTGGTTGTTTCCTCCCAGACCCAGAGGTATGAGGTTCTTTCAGAGGCTATTGTCCTAAGCACTACTCCACAAGGGCATGCCTTGTTGTTCTTTTAATTAATTCAATCTCTTGTTATAGATATATTTAGAATTTTTAGTTATTCTTAAATCCGATTTGGTAGCTTGCGTCCTTCTAGAAAGTTTTTTATTTTTTCTAAGCATTTGTTGGTACAGAGGTGCTCATAATATTCCCTTATAATTAATTTTATTTTTGTAGGGTCAGTAGTGATGTCTCTCCTTTCTTTTCTGATTTTAGTAACTAGAACTTTCTCCCTTTTTTTCCTCGTCAGAGTAGACAGATTCTTTTCAATTTTGGTGATCTTTGCAAAGGAAGTCACTTTTTATTTCCTCCATTTTTATCCTTTATTGTATTACCTTCTCTTTCCTGTTTGTCAATTACATTAATGTATGTCTGGGAATTCATCCATTTTATCTAGGTTATCTAATTCACTAGTATATACTTGTTCATAGTACTCCTTTACAATACTTTTTGTTTTACTAAGTAGTAATGTCCTTCCTTTCAGTCCCACGTTTAGCAATGACTCTTCTTTTTCCTGACGAATCTAACTAAAGGTTTGTAATTTTGCCGATCTTCTTAAAGAGCCAACATTAAGTTTCACTAATTTTTCTATTATTTTGTGCTTGGAGACATTTTTAATATTTAATATACCTGGAGTCATATTTAATTCCATGGCTCTAGTTCACATTAGACTCCTGAGACACTGTTTTCCCTCCTTATTTCTTCAGTCTCAGGGTTGGTAATGCTGATCATTTTTTGCTAGTCTCTTGGCCCCTTGCTGCTTTCCTTAACATTACCTATGTTTGTATTATTAAATCCTCTTAAAAACCTCATCTAAGTGAATTTTCTATTTTTCTCTGGGATCCTAAATGATACAATGCTCATTATTACATGATTTATCCTCTCTACTAACACAAGTACTTGGAAGATTATATATCTCTATCTATCTATGCACCATTAGTAATAGTTTTTCAGAAAATATTTTAGAGAAAATAACCTTATACAATTCAGTCATTTAAAAAATACATGTATTTGTATGATTCTATTTATGTAAGTTTAAAATGAGACAAAAGTAATACATAGAATTTGAAGTCATAGAGTAGCTATTTTTGGAGGAGAGAAGTGTAGTGGTTAAAAGGGAGAATTAGAAGTGTCTTTTGAATTCTGTTTCTTGTTCATGGTTATGGTACAGAGTGAGTTCACTTTGTATTAGTGAGCTGTATATTGAAGATTTGTGTGAGTTTCTGTGTGTATATCATTCTTTGAGTTTAAGAGAATAAAAATTTTTAAAAGATATAGGTATGAGCCACTGTGTCATACATGTGAAATTTATTAAAATTATCATGCTCTTTATTACATGAAATTAAAGGAGTTGACTTTTATGGAATATTTGGAAGGTGTTTTTCAACCTCATTATTGTATGAAATATAGATAAACTTTTGTCATGTTCCAGAATGGTAACAGATGATAAATTTTAAAGCAAATTTGAATCAGTTTTCTTCTATTAATAAAAAAACAAACCAACACTCTTTTGACTTCGAGTTTATTAAGTAATGTATTTTTTCTTTTAATAATCAAGTTTTGAATGTCTAGTACGATTTTTACTTTGTGCTTATACAGGGAGAGTTAACAATAAAAAGAGATCCATGCCACAAGGAATTCTCTTTGAAGCAAATAAAAGAAAGTGGAATTCAACTGATAGTTTCTGTAAAAGAAAAAAAAGACTCCAGGAGCTTGTGAACCTTTGGAACGCTTCCACACAGAGAAAGCAAAGTAATTTACCTGTGGCTCTAGAGGAAGGGATGGGAAAGTAGGAAATGATAACACAATCATGAAATTCTATTAATCTATTCCTTTCTTGCAATTCTGGAAGATCACCTTTTATGGACATTATTTATTTGTACAGAATGCAGTTACTCTACCCCCAAAATATTTTGTGCAAATGGATTTTTGGGGGGCAAATGCACTTTTTTTTTTAGTTCCAACATTTCCTTTGAGTTTTAAGAATATTCTAGTTCCCACCTGAAATTCTACATCATGTAACCTAGTTTTCCAAAGTAAGTTTAGCTGTAATTATTTAAAATTTCATGACTGATAGTCTAGTGGTGGTTACTTTGAGTCTGTTATTCTGGTCTAGTTTTGCAATATGTTTTTGGTGATTTGCTCATTTTTCTAGGCATGTGTGGTCACTTTATTAAGTGTAGCTTTTGTGAATAAAAAATTGGGACACTCTGGGTGATACTGTCCTCCAGAAGAGATTCAATAGATTTTTCTGGCAGGAAGATCACCTTGCCAAGATTGAGATTGAGGCTGTGTTATTTCTGGTATTTTCTAACCTGCAGCTCTTCAGAGATTTCACTGAGAGCCCAAAAATTTACCAGTTATTTTTTCCTCCTTTAGATGTGAAAGAGGAGCTCTAAATGCTAGCTTCTTCTTCTTGTTGTTTTTTTTTTTTTTTTGGGGGGGGGCGGGGGGTGGTTGTTGTTCTTTGTCCCCTTCTTCTTTGAAATGGCAAAATTCTCTGAGTAAATGTTTACAGTATCAGAAGTCCCTTTCTGCCCTTCAATTTCTGATTACCTTGGAAGTCTTAAAGTCCATTTTTTGGTGTGTCCTGGTGGCCTAGTGGGTAAGGCCACCAGAAGCAGTTCACGTACATAACCACGGACCACAATCAAGGTAAAGGATATCCATCACCCTCAATAATTTCTACATTGCTATCCTCCCATTCTGATTCTACCCTTTTTCTTCAGATAACCATTGATTTACTTAATGCCATATAAATTAGCTTATCTTTTTAAGACTTGTATGCAATGTACTGTTTTATATCTGGCTTTGTTCACTCAGATTACTTTAAATGTATCTATGCAGTTGTACATAGCAATAGTTCAGTCCTTTTTATTGATAGGTAGCATTCCAAGATATGGCTATAACAAACTTGTTTCTTTATTCACTTATTGATGGACTTTTAAGTGGATTCTGATTTTTACTAATATAAATAAACTTACTATAAAGACTCATGTGCAAATCTTTGTGTGGATACATGCTCTTATTTTTGTTGGAGTAGAATGGTTGAATGTATTATAGGTATATGTTTAACTTTTTAAAAAACTGTGAAACTAATTTTAGAATGGTTCTACCACTTTATAGTTCCAGGAGCAGTAACTGAAATTTATAGGGGCTCTATAGCCTCACCAGAATTTGGATACAAACAGCTTTTTGTTTACTCTAGTGGGTAATTACCATTATCCCATTGTGGATTTAGTTGACATTCCCACAGAGATTTACAATGTCAAAACATCTTTTTGTGTTTATTTTCTATCTACATCTCTTCTTTGATGAACAATCTGTTCAAATCTTTTGCTCATTAAAAATAATTGGTTTACCTTCCTATTAAATTGTAAGAGTAATTATATATTCCAGATACAGGTTCTTTGGCAGATATGTATTTTGCTAATATTTTCTTAGAATCAGTATTTTGGCTTTTTAATTTTTGTAATGATTTTGAAGAGAACATTTAAAAAAATTTTAGTTAAGCTTAATTTATATATTAAAAGCTTTAATACTTTTTGGTTTTGGTGGAATATTTAAGAAATCTTTGCCAATTTCAAAGTAACTAAAGATTTCTTCCTGTTTTCTTACAGAAGTTTTATAATGTTAGGTTTTACATTTATAACCCATATTGAGTCCATATTTGTATATGATGTGAGGCAAAAGTAGCATTCCTTTTTTGCATATGATTAATTATTCCAGCACCATGTATTGAAATTATTATGCTACTCTGCATTACCCTGGTGTTTTTGCCAAAAGTTAACTGATCATAATATATGCTGACTCCTTTTTAGATTCTCTATATATTCCACTGGAAAATGCAATTTTATATGCCAGTCCATATTATCTTGACTATTATATGTTTATAATAAAACACTGATCTTTTTCAAAGTTGTTTTGACAACTATTAATTATTTTTTATTTCCATAAATAATTGAGGATCAATTTGTCAATTTCTAAAAAGAAGCTGGGTAGCACTTTGATGGATTAAATTAAATCTATAGATTAATTTATGAAGAAATTACAGGTTAACAATATTTCTTTTTTCTAGTTCAGTAACAAAATATGTCTCTCTTGTATCTTGTTCTTTAATTTTAATGAGCAATATTAATGGTTTTCAATTTGCACATACTTTGTTCAACTTATTCTAAGTAATTTTAATACTTTGATAGCTGTTTATAATATCTGCTTAAAGTACAGATTGCTTATTACCAATATATAAAGCCATTGTGTATCTTTTTCACCTTTTTAAGCTTTATATTTTGTATCTTACAACCTTAAAAAACTTACTTATTAGTTCTCACAGCTTATTATTTTAGATTGCTTATATTTGTAGTATCAATGGTCATATCTTTTATGTATAAGGGGAATTTTACCTCTTCTTTTCCAATCTGAATATTTTTTAAAAATTCTTTTTTGTCATGCAACAAACCCCAAAATCTATAAATCAAAATAAACATTATCACACTATTGCAATCATGAATATAGGAAAAGTTGTTATAAAGAAGAATCCATTATAGATACAGGATATAAAATATATTGATTAAAATATTCCTTATGGACTAGCTATATAATTGTGTGGTACTAACCATGAGTTAGGGGTCTGAAAGTTCCAGAAGGATACACCAGGCATCAGAAAAGAATCATAAGATGAGAAAGAATAAGAAAAAAGTAAGGAAATGTGAAGAAAATCAGTTGAAGCATCAACAGTCATAAAATTAGATTCAAAAGTTTCCAGAGAATAAAGATTATCATCTACGCAAGAAACATGTGGTTATCTTCTTTAAAATCAACAGAGTATTAATGAGTAAAATGCCCACATAACTCCTACAAATCAATAAGAAAACACAGGAAAATCAACAGGAAAGGAGTAGGAGGAGGAAGAATTGATGGTTGATGAAAAGAAAATGTGAGTGACTAGTGAATATATGAAGAGTTGTTCAACCAAAGATAAATGCACAAGAGAGAATACATTGTATCCATCTAATCTGCAAAAAACCACAAAGTCAGAAAATTTCACATGTTCATTAAGATGCAGGGAAATGACTACTCCCATACTTCTGGTGACTATAAAAACTATTAACGCCATTCTGAAGAACAAAATGGCAGCACTCTGTAAGGTTAGTTACGCACACCACATGACCCAGTGACTGCACTTCTGACTATGCTTTATGGGAACATATGTGAGGCTGGGAATTGCAGTAAGTGTTGTAGGCCACCTAGGTATTCATTAAGACAATAGAGAAATAAACTATGCACATGGTGGAAATACCACAAAGCAGTTAGAAGCAGTGAACTTAGATGACTATCTATGCAAACAATCTTTAAAAACCTCATGATAAATTTTCAAAGTAAATTCAAGAATTACATCGATGGCACAAAACCATTTACACAAATTTAATAGTCGTAAAGTTTGTATGCCTATCCGAAGACATGTAAGTATTCCATAGCTGCCCATGGAGGGGGAAATAAAGAAATAAATTGTGTTATGCAGAGGTCTTCATTGAACTAATGATTATAGATCCTGAACTGGTGAGATGATTAGCTTAGAGACCCGCATCTACCCCAAATCAAGAAAACCTAAAGGGGAGCAGGTGGAGAGGCATGCAGGCAGCGGAACGTCTGGCTGGTTAGAAGATGGAAAAATGTGTATCAGTCCCTCAAATTTTAGCTGTCTTACAGGAAGACGGTTTGAAAACTTAAGGACAAAACAGACAACTGTCTTTGACACCACTGGTTTTGAAGGGTGTGAGCTTTGTGGGGTTTTTGGGTGATCTTTTCTTTTTATTGAGAAACATATGAAGTGGTTTGAAATGCTAAGCATGGTTTGCCACAATGACTGCTCTCTACTATAATTAAACCATTGGATTAGAGAGGCCTGTTTGTCCTGTTTAATGTGCTTTGTGAAACAGAGTTTTATGCCTTTTGCTGCTGCTGACTTTCTGACAAGCAGCCGGGAAGTCCCCGCGTTCTCCTGCACTCCGTTTAGGCAAACGCTGTGCACAGTCAGTTCACAATCACTGTCCTTCCATGCCTACTTGACTTCGGTTACAAACTTTAGCAGGAGATACTTAAGGATACAGCGCGAGGTGTTTAGGATCTATGGTCCTTGGAGATGCACAATTACAAAGCAGTCACAGAAATGTCAGCCTATTAAAGTAATCCGTAAGCCAGCTAGCCAGGGTGCTGGGGCATTCATGGACATGAGATTCATACAACCCTCCTCTTGATCCATTCCTGCCATATCTTCTTAGCACCCAGGGGTACAGTCCCCCAACAAAGTTTCCTAAATAAGTTCTATTGATTAACTGCTAAAACACACACACACACACACACACACACACACACACACACACACACCCCAGAATCTCAAGTCTACGCAAAAGTTAGAAAGTTCTTAGAGTTCTGAACTTGAGAACAATTAGTTCTACATTTTCTTGAGTAGAAAACAAGTCTGTAGAAAACAGCATCTGACAAACACTTTGATGCAAATGACTGCAAAATGATGATAACGGGATGAAACTGAAGCAACTATTTCTGAAGAGTGACTGTAATTTAAAAAAGAAGCAAACTCATGAGCAGCAGGAGAAAACACAAGACTATCCGAACTGAATTTAAAACATCACAAGAAATAGAAACATCAGGAAGTTCAACTTACAACTGTGTTTTAAAATGCTTTTCTGGCCCCATTCACACCTCTGTCTACTACAGCATTTCTTTGCTGCCTTCCTCGTAAAACTCCTCCAAAGACTTGTCTATACTTTAGAAATGTTTAGAAATGTCACCTTCTTGACATCTTATTTCCCTTTCTCTTATAAACATTCCCATCAAGTTTTTGTTCTTATCACTTCACAAAATTGCTTTTAGCTAAGTCAGCAATGAGCTCAAAGTTGCCAAATTAGCAAACTCCTAGTCCCTTTCTTAACTGGCTCCTCGGCAGCGTTTGCTCCTTCTCTTAAAACTGCTGTTCACTATGTGTTAAATGTTTACTTTCAAATGAATTTAGACTCACACAGAAACTGCAAAATTAGTTCCAAGAGTTCCTGTGTACTGTCCACTCAGCTTCTTCTAATAATACCTTTCATAAGAGCAATTATTCTTGATACTTTAAAAATCGATTCCTATCTTCTTTAAACAATTTGCTTACTTGGTTTCAGTTATACCATTATCTTGAATTTCTCTCTCTTCTCAATCTCATATGTAGATTTTCTTCCTCTTCCCTATTCTTGAATGTTGGTACATCCCAGAACTCAATCCTGTACCTCCTCTTTTTTAACCAAAATTTATATCTCAGTGGATCCCATCTGGTCCTTTACCTTTAGATATCATATATATATATATATATATATATATACATATATGAAGGAATTTCCAGATAATTATTTCCAGTCCTGAACCTTCCACTGAATTCCTGGTTTGTAAATCAAGCTACCTACTCAATTTCTTCATCTTAGCATCGAGTTTATTGCCGTAACTGAGCTTATTAAAGCTCTTTTATCCAACACTTTCTCCACTGTTCCAGATGGCTCCATCGTTCAGCCATGTACTTAGGCAGAAAAGTGGTATTGTTCTGAACTATTCTCTTTCTCTCACAAAACCTTTCAAACTATTGAACCTTCAAAATTATTACCTATATCTGAACAGAGTTCACCGCCTCTTATTTCTACCATCCTCAGCCAAATCACCTTTATCTCTTTCCCAGATGATTACAATAACTGCCTACCTGGTCTCCATATTCCCAGAAATGCTCCCTAAAGTTTATTCTCCACAGGAAGGGAATAGTTATATCACATCTCTCTTCTATTCAGAACTTCTCAGTGTCTTTCTAGATATATTACTTCTATAGAAAGACCAAAGCAAAGTAAAGGCTTACTTGTAAGAGTCAAGTATCCTCATCATCTACTCCTACCAACTCTCCAACTGCATCTACTTTAGTTGTGCAGCATCCTGGTTATTCCCAGAATACAAACCATATTCTAACTTGTGGGCATTTGCTCCTACTTTTCTCTCTGCTAGGAACACATTTTCCATTCTGCTATTCCCTCAGAGGAAACTTGTCTAAAGCGGTACCCCTCTTTCATAACCCTATCCCTATCAAATGTTGTTAGGAGAATCTGACATCTGACTGTTTGGTTGCTTATTTGATTGCCTATCTGTCTTTCTATCTATAGCTCACTCTAGAATATAAACTCCAGGAGAAATCAGGACTGTTTGATTTCAGTTTACTGCTGATCCTCTGCATGACATATAGTGGTCACTCAAAAAATGTTTATTGAAGAATAACAAGTAAGCAAAGACAGAGTAAAGGACTGTACATAGAAATGCCCTTAGAGAACATAAAATATTAAAATAAAAATGATAAAACTTGAAATTTAGTTTAAGATTTTTTTTTTTTCAAAGCATAGTTAAAATTTCTGTCACTTGTGATGAAATGACTTTGTCTTTGGCCATCTCAACCTTATTACCTAGTTGATGCCATTAGTTATAAATACCCTGAATTATCCATGGGTATTTACAAGTATATCATCATGTGCTGCTACATAAAATCTGAGACAGTGGGTCTAAATTGTTAAGAGAATGATGGGGCAAAAATAATTTGAGTTCTCTGCATCAATATTCTATATAGAACATAATGGATTAATAATTGCTACAGAAGCTCCAGGAATGAAAATGTTGCCCTAAGATCTCATAGCTAGAAAGTATAAAGACTACAGACAAATAGCCTTCATCAGACAACTCACAGAATATTTCCTCCCATGAAAAATTTTCAGGGATACTATTAGAGTTGAACAATAGCTTAAGGAAGAAAAACTATAACAATTAGATAGGAAGCAACATCTAATATATTTAATGGCAAATGTTTTGCCAAAATGGAAATGATGCAAAAAAAACTGTGAAAGAAAAAGTAAAGAGGGAAAATTTTTAATAATCAGTGGTAAGGAAAATATGAACCATCCCAGAAAGCTACACATATATGTAAAAGCAATTAAAATAACAGTTAATTTTTTCTTATAAAAATAAAAAACACAATGAAAGTATGACAAAACCAAGATCAACTTCGTGTCATAATGACAAATAGACTTAATAAATCTATTGCAATAGTTAAGGTATAAGCCGAACATCAAAGAGACTCCAAAACGTAGTGGATTAAAAAAAGTTAAACTTTCTCTTACTTATAAAATGATCCACAAATGAGCATTTCAGAATTGCAGGAAAATTCTATTGTATCCAGGGTTATCCAAGGACTCAGTTTCTATTGACCTTGTGACTCGAACATTTATAGAATTCTGTCCTCATCAGCATTATCTCTGCTGACTCAATAAGCCTAAATGCTCAAGAAGAGGCAAAAGGCCAGAACACATCTCTTCATCTTAAAAGTTAAAGTAGCACCATTTTCTTCCACTCATATACTTAGTCATGTAGCCAAGTATAAATGCGAGGCAGATTGAAGTAGTACTGGAGATCCATTCTGGCCTTAGAAAATGCGTGTCTTTCTAATTCCTAAGAAAATATTTCAAGACATCAGGAAAGATGAAAGAAATGTAAATTTTTTATGTGAATCAAAATCTTACAAAGTAGAGACACTACTGATTAAAAGAATCCACTGATATCATATTGAAAATAAGAACAAGAAACACTGACTTGTGTGGTTAAGGTAAACATTTCCAGGGAAACAAGACAGGATCGCATAAGAGATCTAGTCAGTCAATCTTGCTTTAGCTGTTGCTGAGTGGAGAGGAAAGGCAAAGAAAGAAGAGAAGGGAGGAAAAAGTTCTGGATATTTACAGAGGTTTCCTCTTAAGTCTTCACTTTATTTTATTATAATCAATACATACACATTAAGAAACTATATAAAGTTGGAGAAGGAACCACCCAAAAGTATTTGAGGGAAAATTTGTTTTTATGCTTTATCAGGAATACTTTCTTTTCCCATTAATCGGAACGGAAAATTTCATAATGCAAAGGGCATAAAATAGACTACTTGGGAGTCTGTTGTCTTAATATTGAACAGGAATAAGCCCTAAAATAAATACTGCTCTGGCCTCAAAACACAACTTAAGAACAAAATCCCAGAATATCTGAACTGTTTCAAGGGAACTTAACTGTATCTCAGTAGAATGCTGAAGAATATTTGAAGGTACACAGTGATTAGACTGTGAACTTGTACCATGATATTTTTAAGACTTTGATTTGTCTAACTGTATTAATAAATGTAGGACTGGATTTTAGCCTGTCATATAGGAAACATGAATGTTTTAAATTATGTTACTATTTTCTAAAGCAAAATAGCAGAAAATTTTGTGCATACAAACTGTTGAAGGGTCATGAGTGCTACTGACTATACTTGGGCCCACTTCCATGTGTATCAAAGTCCAGATATTGCTGACGTTCAGATGACTGAAGTATTTCACTTTAAAATTTATCCAGGAAAACAATGATTTTCCATTAAAAAAAGAATATTTGAAGGGATACAAAAATATCTAGCACATAATATAATAAAATTAATAATGTCTAATACCTAATCAGCAACTTCCAGGCATACAAAGAAGCAGTAAAATATGACTCATAATGAGGAGAAAAAGAAATCATTAAAATTGACCCAGAAATGACACAGGCAATAAAATTAGCAGATAGGCTGGAACAATAACAGGGTTATTATAAATCATTACTTTGTTCAAGAAGTTAGAGAAAATATTAAGAAACTTAAGTAGAAACATGGAACAATATTCTATAAATTTTTTTCTAAAAATATATGTCTGAGATAAAAAAATATTGCATGATATTACTAGCTAATTAGACACTACAGAAAGGAGAGATTAGTGAACTTGAAGACATATAAAAATTATCCTTAATGAAACAGAGACAAATATTTCAAAAAAATAAAATAGAGCATTAGCCAAGCATAATCATATAATTGAAGTCCCAGAAAGAGATGAGTAGGAGGATAGAAAAAGAACTTGAATAAATAATGGTGGAAGTTTTCAAAATTTGATGAAACTATAACCCACAGATGTAAGAAGTCCCATATTAAAGAAAGAAGAATAAGGCTCATCGAAGGTCATCATAATCAAATTGCAAAAAACCAATAAAAAAAAATCTTAAAATCAGAGGAAAAAGACAAACCATTTTCTTGTAGGAAACACTGTAAGCCAGAAAATAGTACAGCAACATCTTTAACATATGCAAAGAAAAACAAAATCAATCTAGAATTAAACCCAGTGAAAAATTTCAAAAACAAATGTGAAAAAAAAGATTCAAGCATACAAAAAAAGAAAGTTTTATCACCAGCAGACATACACACAAAGTGTTTCAAAGAAAGTAATTTAGTCAAAAAGAAAATGATAAAAGATGGATTTTAGTCTACTCAAAAGGATTAGAATTAAAATGGTATCTTTGTGACAAAACACAAAAGATTTATTCATTATTTAGATCTCCTTAAAGATAATGGTTTAAAGCAAAATATTAGTGTATTATAGAGTTTATAACATAATACATTTCAAATGTTTCTGCACCTAAAGAGGTTCAAAAAATGTTAAGCAAAAAAATGATAGGATGACAATAAGAAACAGACAAATCTATAATTACAACCAGAGATTTCTCCTGACCCTTCTCTCAATAACTAGTAGAACAAAGGACAGAAAATTATGAAGGGTATAAAAGACTAGAACAACACTATCAACCAAATTGGTTTGGTTGACATTTAGAGAACAATCTACTCACCAACTGCAGAATACTCATTTTCTTAAAAAGTACAGTAGAAATATTGAATAAGATAGACCCTATTCTGGACCATAAAACAAATCCCACTAAATTCCAATAATAGAAACTATGCTCTCTGACCACTAGGGGGATTGAATTAGAGATTAGTAAAGGAAAGATATCTGAAATAGATCTAAATATTTGAAAGTAATAATATATTCATGCATGTATATTGCCTACTCAAAATTTAATTAAATATACAATTTTTCTAAAGCAATGCAATCAATTTACTTGCAAAGCTGACAGATTACCAATGGGGTGATTTCAAAGACACATTTCCCAAATTTTCTGAACTTTACTGGAAAGATATATGTTTTCTCAATAACACCAAAAGGTCAAATGGTTACTTAAAGGTTCAGTTAGTTTGCTAGAAAAACACTTATTCCTATATAGTCACATAGTATCTTTAAAAATCCTCAAAATTATTGGAAAACTGAATTAATATTCTAGTAAAAAATGTACCACCACTGATCTTCCGAATTGCCTTTTTGTTTTCTGTTTCCTTTATCTCTGCTCACAATTCTATTTTTCCTTTCTTCTGATTTTTGCCTTTAATTGTTTCTCTTTGTCTAATTGGTTTAAATGCAGGTTTAAATGATTTATTTGCAATTTTTCTTGTTTCTTGAGGTAGGCCTGAATTGCAATGAATTTTCCTCTTAGTACTACTTTTTCTGTGTTCCATAGTTCTAGTAGCTAGTGTCTTCAATCATTTGTCTCTAAGTACTTTTTAAGTTCCTCTTTAATTTCCTCTTTTACCTGAGTCATTCAGAACCCTATTTTCTGGTATCTAATTAATTCGGAGTCTTCCAGTTTTCTTTTGGTGGTTGATTTCTAGTTTTTTTAAAGACACTGTGGTCAGAGAAAATGGTTGGTATGAGTTTAATCTGTTAAATTAATTGAGATATGTTTTGTGTCCCAACATATGATTTGTTTTTGAAAATGTTCCATGCTCACTTGAGAAGAAAGTGAACTCTGTAGTCATTGAATAAAGTGTTTGGTATATGCCTATTAGACCTAACTATTCCAAAAGGTCATTTAAGGCTGCTGTTTCCCTGTTAATTTTCTGCCTGACTGATCTGTCCATTGTAGTAAGTGGTGTGTTGAAGTCTCCCACTTCTTTTGTGTTGCTTTTTATGTCTCTCATCAGTTCTAATAATACTTGTTTAATATATTCTGATTCCCCATTATATGGTGAAAATATGTTAATAAGCATTATGTCTTCTTTCTGATTGCTCCCTTAATCAGTGCTCAATGTCCAATCTGTCTTGTGTTATGGTTTTTAGTTGGAAATATGTTTATCCTATGTTAAAAATGGTTATTCCTGCTCTTTTGTGATTGCTATTAAACTGTAGGATTGCCTTTCAAACACTGAATTTGAGCCTTTATTTATCTTTTGAAAGAAGGCGAGTTTCTGGAATACAGCAGAAATTTGGGTTTTGCTTTTTTAATCCATTCAGCCACTCTGTGTCATTTGATTAGTGAGTTCAATGCATTAACATTTAGGATTATTACTGATATGTAGCTCTTTATTACCATTTTGTAATTTGTCTTCTGTGTTTTGTTCCTGACAGTGCCTGTTTTCTTCTTTCTCTTCTTAGGTGGGTTAGGTATAGCTATGTTTTTATTTGTCTTCCTTGTTGTTTTTTTCTTTGCTTTTTCCCTGGAGATGTGTTTTGAGATTACCCTGAGGTTACCATTAAGAATTCTATTTATTTCTTATTTCTATTTAAAAGCAGATTAATGTTATACTCTTTCTGATCATGCACATTTTAAATTCCCCTCTCCTCTTCCATGCTTTTTATATTTTGTTGTCTTGCTGCGTTTAAATGAGGGTTTCTTTGCAGTTTATACAATGTCCTTTAGTACTTTTTTTTTTTTTTAGATCAGGCTTTGTAGTGACGAATTTCTTTAACTTTTGATAATCTGAAAAGTTTTTCACCATTCCTTCAGTTGTAAATGATAATCTACAGGGTGCAGTATCCTAGGTTGAAAATCCATTTTTTTTTCCCTCTAGCACTTTGACTATATCATGCCATTCCCTTCTGGCCTGTAAATTTCCAGTTGAGGAATCTGCTGACAGTCTTATGGGGATTCCTTTGTATTTGACTCATTTTTCTCTAGCTGTTTTTAAGAGTCTTTCTTTATCTTGCATTTTGATGACAAGGTATCTAGGTGTTGGTTTGTTTGAGTTTCTTTCATTTGGAATTCTTTGAGCTTCCTATGTCTGGAGGCTTGCCTCATTCCTCAGGCTAGGAAAATTCTCAGTTGCTATTTCCTTAAATACAATTTTTTGCCCCCTTTTATCTTTCTTCTTCTGAGAACACTATGATGCAATATTGTTCCTTTAAATGTTATCCCATAGGTCTTGAATGCTCTCTTAATTTCTTTTGATTCTTTTTCTCTATGCTGGTTCACTTGTGTACATTCTTCTTCCCTATCTGCTAGCTCACTGATTCTATTTGAGGCTTCACCCATCCTACTCTTAAGTCCCTCTGTGGAGTTCTTTAGTTCAGTTATCGTATTCTTCATTTCTTTGATATCTTGCTTCATTTCTTCTCTCTGTTCCTTGCTGTTCTCTTTTTCTCCCTATATTGTTTTCTTGATTTCCATGAATACATTTACCACTGTTGCCCTAAGGTCATTCACAGGTAGTTTGCATACATCTGTTGCAGTCAGATTTTCTCCAGGGTTTTTAATTAAATCCATCATTTCACACATATTTCTCTGTGTTGTTGCTCTATTTGGTAAGCTACGAGTCCTTCTTAAGAGAAATAGAGGATACAAAGATATGGAAAGACATCCCCTTATCATGGTTGGGAAGAATAATCATCATTAAAATGATATTACCTAAAGCAATATACAAATTTAATGCAACCCCCTTTAAAATCCCCCAGGCTTATCTCTAGGAAATAGAACAAAAAATTTTTAAATTTGTATGGAACAACAAAAGATCCCAAATAGTCCAACCAATTATAAGAAAAAAGAATGAATCTGCTATAACTGCACTTTGTAGCTATACTACAAAGTGATATTGATCAAAATGGTATGATATTGGAATAACAACAGAGACACAGATCAGTGGAATAGAACTAAATCACCAGAAACTGACTCACACACATACAGTTAGTTAATCCATGACAAAGGAGCCAAAAGCATATGATGGAGAAAGGAAAGTATCTTCAATAAATGTTGTTGGAAAAATTGAACACTACAAGCAAAAGAATGGAGCTAGACCACTGTCTAATACCATTTACAAAAATTAATTCAAAATGGACTAGAGACTTCGACATAAGACCAGAAACCATAAAATTCTTAGAAGACAACATAGGAAAGACATTCCATAACATCAGTCTTAGCCCTGGAGAAAATGTGAATACAAAAGATGTATGCAAATTACCTGTGAATGACCTTAGGGCAACAGTGGTAAACATATTCATGGAAATCAAGAAAACAATAGAGGAAGAAAAAGTGTGGTCTTTGGGGACTCAACTCCTGCATCAAGGGAAACAAAAAAAAATGACAAATAGGACTATATCAAAATAAAAAGCTTCTCCACAGTGAAAGAAAACATCACGAAAACAAAAGGACAACCTATTAACTGGGAGAAGAAATTTGTATTCCGTATCTCTCACAAGGTTTAATATCAAAAAAATACAAAGAACTCATAAACTTGATAACAAAAAAAAACAGGCAATCCAATTAAAAAATGGGAAGATGAATTGGAGAGACATTTTTCCAAAGAGGATATACAGATAGCCAACAGGCACATGAAAAGATGTTCCTACTTGCTGACTATCAGGAAAATGTTAATCAAAACAATGATGAGATATCACCTTACACCTGAAAGAATGGCTATTATCTAAATGCCTGGAACCAACAAATGTGTGGTAAGGATGTGGAGAAAAGAGAACACTTTTACATTGATGGTGGGAGTGCCAACTGGTGCAACCCCTATGGAAAAGAGCACGGAGAGTTCTCAAAAAGTTTAATATGGACAGTCCATATGATCCCACCATTCCACTTCTGGGTATTTACCTAAACGAATCATAAACACTTATTCGCAGATATTTATACACCTCATGTTTATTGAAGTCCTATTCACAATAGTTAAGAAATGGAAACTACCTAAGCATCCAACGTCAAATCAATGAATAAAGAAGATGTGTCACATATACACAATGAAATATTACACATCCCTTAGAAGAGATAAAAACCTGTCATTGAATCAACATGGATGGATCTAGAGGGGGTTATGCTAAGTGAAATAAGTCAAAAGAAGAAAGATAGATACCAGATGATCGCACTCAAAGGTATAATATGAATAGGCAAAACAAAGGAAAAGACAAATCACAGCCAACTCTTGGACACTTGCAATAGTACTGAGGTTTCCAATAGAGAATGAGACTCAGGGGTCGGGGATATGCAGATGGTGGCAGAGCCCACTAAACAGTGGTGAAGAACACCTGGTGATTTGGTGGAGGGCAAGGTGTGTTGACATATACCTGAGGAATGAGGAAACTGCATTTATTGGGAACTACACATATAAGTTTATTTTAATTTGTAAAACAAAGTTACTGCAATAAAATTCTAAATAGAAAAAATATGTACCACCAAACTTACAGTCATTTGCCTTTTTCTCAGGGGATGAAAAGAATTTCTTACATTTATTCTTGCTTTTGTCAAATTGTTCTAGTATTCAACAAGTACTTAGAATGATCAGTGTGTGCCAGGCACAATTTAAATACAGCAAAAGACTCATCACTCTTATAGATTAAATTCTAGTAGGGTGACTGGAAGAGACAATCAATAAACAAAAAAATAAAATGTCAGGTGAGAAATAACATATGACAAAATAAATCAGGTCAGGTAGCTAGAGATATTGATGAGGAGGACCAGATGAAAGAAGAACATTTTATGAAACAAGGAAACATTTGATTTTTTTTAAAGCAAATATTTAACCCAATTGCTTTTGGAAAAATTAAGCACATAGCAAACCTTCTAGATTTTTTCCCCTAGGGAAGCACAAAAAGCTTTCCAAGAACAAAAATTCAAGCATTTTCAGTGGCAGGTGCCAAGGAACATTCTCCAAAATAAGAGCATTAAATAAGAAGAAAGATGAGTGTTGGCTTTAACATCAGCAAATGGCCTATAACTTGGTCTCTGTGGCCTTGGTGGAAGGAAGATTACAGGAAAAAAACATAATTAAATTAAACTAAGCATACCTACTTCTAAACAAGCTATTAAATATGACTAACATTCCTTGCAAGTCTTCTCAAAAGGTCCTTTTGAAACTGGTTGTACAAACAAGTTTTCTTCTTCTGATTAGTAGCAGTAAAAATAAGGCAGTGCATATAAAGATGAAAATTTTGCAGCAAGGTATGACACTATGTTTCATTAAATATGACCAGGACAATTCATTTCTCTGACTAAAAGGAACTTGGACATGGACAGTTTAGAAAACCTCTCTTAATTGTTCACTCAAGAAAGGAGCATAGACGTCCATTTGAGAACCAGTAACCTGCTGCATCATCCCCACTGGCAAAACGAGGCTTGATTTATTGTAAATAGGCCAGGTGTGTGCTATGCGCACATAGCAATATAACCGTCATTCGAATGGAGAGTCAAATCAGGGTCAGACATGGTGAAACACTAACACTAACACAATGGGGACCTGACTATTATACTTTCTTGGGAACATTTTTTTACTGATAATCAAAAAATCGTAATTCTTTAATTATTTCTTTACTTGATACATAGTATTATTTATCCTCTGTTTCCTTCCAAGCTTTTAAAATTTATATGTCTTGGTCATTTCAGGGTATCAAAGATCCCATGATGAAAGTCAGGGAGAGCCAAGAGCGAATGTGTGGGTGGTGTGTGTGTGTTGTTTGGTAGTGATGGCAAAGTTCGTCATAAATGGAGATCCTAGGTGAAACACACATACACATATACACACAAACACAACTTCCTTCCTCCCTCCTACATATTCTAGCCTCTTTGAATAATAGCCTGGAGCCTGACTCAGTGACTTTGAAGATACCTTTCTGAAGACATTTTCTGAGTTCACATTGCAATGACTCCAGAATAACAGGCTAGTTCATCATTGGGATAAACATCCCACAAACTATTTCTGGTAGGATGGCACATGCACTGGTCAGTTTATAGCTGGTAATCTGAAGGTCCACGAGACCTTCACTGTACAGGTGGCTTAAGTAGTATTGATAGAGAATTGGCACTAAGTCAATTTTCTATCTTCAGGTGATAAAGTTCGAAATGGTATAATAACCTTGGACATGCAATTCTTGGTGAAAGCTGTGCACACTGAATTTTATTCCCCCCCACCCCAATTTTAAGGTCCTTAAACCTTATTGTACATGATCACTGAAATAGTATACTACAACTATTCTTCTTGAGAAAAGTAAGCTTTTGTTTTCATCATGATAGAAATCCAGGAGATTTTCTATCATGTGGTGAAAAGAAAGATTTAAAAAGCTTGAGAATTATTGGATGAGGCCATGGAGTTTTCTGATGAGGCAACTATGGGGCTAGCCATAGGGTTGAATTTGTATCCTAAGTAGAAATAGGGGTTGTGTGGGATCAGAACAGAGCTTGGATCACTGACTGGTGTATTTGTTTGCTCTGACCCAGTGCCTACGTTCCTTGTTGCCACGTGCTGGTTTGTTTGAAGTATAGAAAGAACATATTTCACAAAGAGGTCAGAATCACAGGCTAGGACCAGCTTGGAAGCTGGGAGTATCCTCAACCACATGAAAACACTGCCAGTATGCCACAGGTGTACATCAGAGCAGCACAAAGGAAAATAAAACATTGCAGAGTGTGGGAGGGAAGAAACAAAGAGACACAGTAGTCGTATTCATGAAAAACAATTTTTTTTTTCCTTGAAAGATGACAATGACATCTCAAACCTAAAATGTGTATAGCTCTGAAAAGTTTTTACACACAGTATATTGGTGAAAGTCACTGGTGTGGACCATTGAAAAACAGAAGCAGCTCACAGGTATTCTGATGTTCTCTACACTTTGAAGATTTGGACATCTTATCCTAAATGGGTGTGTGGTGGATACATCATCTGATTTTAACCACAGAAACCTCTGTCACAGTAACATAAAAGGCAAGTGAAAGGCTATGAAATCAAAGCATACACATAACTTTGATGTGGGAGGTTTGCCTAGTGCCTGTGAGTGCCTACTTCGTGGTATATTTCACCACCTGTGACCCACAGTGGCCACTGATCCTTATCTGTCCAAATTCATTTACTTGCCAGGGACAAGGTATTTAGGTCCAAGTTAAAATGTGCAGATGCTGTGCCAGCACCCCCATCTCCAAACCACCTCAGAATAAATAATTCAGGAAGAAGTTGGAATATTGATATCTCACCCAGACCAATATATACAACTTACGCTACATATGTGTCTAATGTTTTGTTTCCATGCAGAAAACCATGCCTTACCTTTAAGCGTTCAGCCCAGTAAGAATACTGGCTGGCTGGTTTCCAGATTTGTGTAACATTATGATAATGCCCTAATAGCTGTCTTGTATTATCAGCTGACTATGTGACTATGGAACTTTGTGGGTTATTCTTCCTGTCCTAAGTCAAATGAAAGTTCAGAGAATATTTAATTTTCTATACAGAAATTAGAAGGCAGAAAAATCTCAATGGATTGATGCTAGAATTCAAACCCAAACCTGCAAATGAAATGAACCATATTAAAATCAGAGTCTCAAAGTCAACAGCTACTAAAATAATGTTTTTCTGAGATTGTAAGATAAACTATTTTACTTCTATTCTATAACAGTTCTTTATGGGTGTATAGGCAGGTTGAACCTGTCGAGAGACTTCTGCACACACCCTCAGAATATAGGAAAGGAGCGAGAGAGATAGCTAGAAATAAGGGATAAGAGGATTGAGCCTCAGCAGGATATATGCTTTAGGTCACTTAGCGACCCAGTGGCCAGGGTGAACCTAGACAGTAAGTCACTTCTCTCTGTAGGATGCCCTCCCCACATAGTTCTATAATTAAATCACCTCTGCAGATAAGTTTTACCATCTCCTGCTTAGTACAAATTAGAAAGTTTTTTTTTATTTTTAATAGGAAAGAATTCACATGTTCAGAACCCCATCTCAAAACAGAGTAAAGAAGGAACCCAGCTTAAGGATTTTATGAGTCAATTTATGCATTAATTTGGACCAAGCTATGGAAAAGTAAGTTCCATCCAACTATATATCTCCACCTCCTTATTACAAAGGACAAAATTTTTCAAAAAGAGTCCTCGGAGTTAACCTTTTCAAGAGAAGTATGCTATAGGAAACAGGGCATGGGACTTAGAAGAAGTTCTATTTAGGTTCACATCTTAACTGTGACAGTTTTTAGCTGTGTGACCATGAGTAAGATCATCAATCCCTTTGCATCTTGACTCTCCATATATAGAATGAGGATAATAAACTGTCTTACTGAGTCAGTGTGAGTATTAAGATTGCAATTTATATAAGCATACTTTCTGGCCTGGTGTCTGGCATATAAAGACTCAGCAATATTTCTTTCATTCTCCTGCGTCTACTTTTTCTCACTGCTAATTATATAAAGTCATGATCACTGTACAAGCTTACACAAAGCTACAGGAGGTGGGAAATGTATAAACTACTGCCAAGATGACCCAAAGGTCTTCTGCCCTCCAGGTGCTGATAGGGGGGCTAATACCCAAGTTGGTTGTGAGGAAACTTGTTCATTTCTCCCATGAGGGTTTCCCTGTTGACAGCAGTCCTGGTTAACTCCCTCTACTGCAGTGGACCCAAGACGACTAGATCTTGTACCTCGCAGCGCAGCATTCTCCCGTATTTTGGGTGACCTGCTCTGACTTTTAAATAAAACTGAGCCTTCTTAAAGTCAAGGTTCAATCTCTCTTGTTTAAGACTTCAAAATAAATTGATATTAATGGACTAATCCACCTAAGAAGAAATATATTTAGTCCTGGACTGAAAAATCACTTCAAGAACCCTAACAAAATCAATCGTTTGGTGTTTGCACAAAACCTGACAACAAAAAAATTCCATATGAAATCTCAGTTAAATACATTCTTGAAAACACAATCCTTGAAAAGTTTTCCTGAGAATATTTGAAAGTAAAGTGTGTAGTATTAATTTAATTTCAGACCACTGATACAAACTCAATGAATATTTTACATATTTTTATGAGAAGCAATAAAATATAATTACTGAGAATTAAATTTTGAGTTCTGTAGAGTATATTCTTCTTATATTTAACATTCCTAATGCAAAATTATGGTATTCATTTCAAAATAGTCTGAAAATAAAGAGAATTTAGGAATCTTATAACAATTCTAGGCTTCCTATAACCCAAAGGTATTGTCATAAAAAAGTTTATGTGATTTTGCATGATGGATCCTTTTTTTTTTTCCCCATGTAAAGGAAGGAACAACTTCCTATGGAAAAGTAGTATAGGAAAACAGAAGCTTATTTGTGAGGTTTGTGGTAGGAAAACTGGTCACTATTCAGCTTTTGAGGTTTTTAAAAAAAATCCCTTCTCTACTCCTTATTTCCACAATGGATGAAAAACAGACATCATATTAATTGGGATGTACACAATCCCACCATATTTTTCCAGTTAGCAAATATTAATCTGATCAGACATCACTGACTGTTGAAATGTAATGTATGTAAGTGTTTGTATGTGTATGTACACAGATATATATATACATATTTTATTCATATATGTGCATGCTTCAACAGACATTTTTCTCTTTTTCATACTTTAATATGTTGTACAGTTATTTCTTAATTACTTAAATGGCCATAATTTGTTGATTTCCTTAGTGGTATCATTTTCTTACAATGAACAAGAACAAAAATGTCCCAGGATTTGCTTCTTAAGGTCATATGAGCAAAACTGGAGTCTTTTTAGTTGATTCAAATTATACTGAGAAGTAACCAGGATTGGAAATGACCTGGGAGGGTCGGTGAGTCAGGTTAAATAATCATAGGTGGATGGGCAGCTGAGGTTGCCCTTAAGAATTCTATATTTAATTAGAATCTCCTTGCATAAATGCAAAAATTTAAAAAAAAAAAAATCACCCAACTTGTGTGGCTGCAGGTACTATGTGCATTGACATGAGAAGAGCTCCATGTGGAGACCCCTGCGGAGTTTCCGTCCCACCATGTGGGAATTGACGTCCAGGGGCTTCCTTCTTCACACTTGTCAGAGCATCCAGGGAAAATCTACCACCCTCACACAAAAGGGCTATTGAGGGGCCATGAGTCAACTGGAAAGCATACATGGCACTTTCTCAACTTGTTTCTTTCCATTGCTGCAAAACAGCATGTCTTTTAATTTGGATTTCCACTCAACAAAAGAAGTGTGCCACTTTGACAAGCATTTACAAGTGGGCCTGAAGGCAGGGAGGAGTCTAGTTCATTAGGAGTCTAGTTCATAAATTTCTAGTAAACACCTTGATGGGATGGTCTGGTTCATAAAAGCAGGCCCAGTCATTTTGTGCCTAGTTTATATATAGTTGAACTCTTGAGACTCTTGAAGCCATGTTAGGCCTGTGAGGAAGTTGGGGGACACATGGGGACGGGGGTCCTACACTATTTTCAATAAGAGGTTTCCTTGGTCACTGTGAGAATAATTCTCAAAAGAAACTAATCCTATGATGCATGTCACATTCAAAATGTACTTGTATCTTAGTTAAGTCAGTGTAGTTGATTCAAAGACCTTTGTGTAAACAAAAGAAAAAGATTGCCTCTGGCAGAATACAATGGGAATTTCTGTTTCCACTTTATTCTTTTATTGAATTCTGTGTAAAGTACATGAAAAGATTCTGAAGCACTCTCCCTTCTCTGTTTCTCTGTCTCTCTGTCTGTCTCTATCTCTGTCTCTGTCTCCCTCCCTCTCTCCCTCCCTCCTACTAATGTTGTTTTCCAGTCTCTGAGCTGCCAATGTACCATGAGAAATCCACTCATTGACATGACAGAAAAGGCAGTTGTACAGCAGAAATGGTACGGTCTGTTGCAATAAATTACAGGTTTCCTTTTCATGTTTAGCACAAGAGGCGGCCCTTATGCAATTAGCTACAGCTGGTTAAAGAAAGAAACCATGCATCTGTGGACAGATCAGACTGAGAACCAACTCTTATTTTCTGGCATATATCACTATGGAACAGAAAAGGGATCTGATTTTTGTTCCTGAGCATAAGCCATTTTTAAAACTTGCACTTCCCCCTTCTGAATCACCAAGACAGAGTACCATTTGGGGAAACAAGTCTAGAGTCACACTTTTTTCCATTAAGGTCACTGGTTATGACAAATAGCTGAGCACCTTCCACTTGATTCTTGTCTTCTTACATCTAGTAAAATCTTCTGTCTCTTAGTCTAATGCCTTCTCTTAATTATACAATTGTTATTGTGTGCTTATTTGACTGGCAGTTTATGTTAGCGTACTAGAGTCCTTCTAGAAAGATGAGCTGATTTGCTTTACATCCTTCTGTTATTGTTAAATGATAATTTTCATGATATATTTAATTTCAGGAAAACTAAATATGCAACGACTTGTAGAATTATTCTAATACACGTGTATGGGGCACTTGGATGTGAATATATTAACATATTTATGTCACTCTATTATGTAGAAGGTATAAAAGTATCAGCTATAGATAATCTGAGACTTTTTTCCCAGACCAATGACTTTAAAATAATGCCATTTTAAATCATTTTCTATTTAAAAAAAGGAAAAATAACTTGTGTTCTTACCAGTATGGGTCATGGAAAGTTATTTTATAAATGAAAGAGAGTAAAGTCAAGGACTTGAGAAAAGTTAAAAGAATAAAATTGCCATATTTATCTTCTGGAACTTTGGGGGGCCTCTATAAAATTATTAACAATTCACAGAGACACATTCAAATCTTATGAAAGGAAGAATAAATTTTGCCTTGGTGTCTGTTTCTTTGTTAAACACAGAAAAGAAGAATCATAATGGAAATCATCTGTAATTACTGAATCCCTGCCCCCCATGACTGTTTGTTTTATAGAAAAGCACTGAAGCTACTGATGTTTAAAGGGGATGGGGGAAAGAAAGCAATTACTTGACAGTCCAGTTGAAGATCACAGGGCATTTGTTGAGATGTCTTCAAAACATTTGCCTGAAGATTTATGTTTAAAACCGGGCATAAAAGTAAAAAAAAAAAACAAACTGTTTGCTGGTTTCCCTCATTTGCGTCGCAACTAATCTTACTGTTTCATAAAAAAACAAAGAAAACAATTCCCATATTTTTGTTGCATTAGGTTTACAAGAGATATAGATAGAGTGAACATCCTTTAAATAGCAAATCAATATTACATATTTGGAAGGAAGGAAAAAACTTAGTGTGCCCAGAACACAAATTTCTGTCATCTCAAAACCTGTAATTTACTTGAAAATTTACAGTTTCCTTATAATGGACTTTCAACTCATTTTGTGATGAGTAACTTAAGTATCAATGGGAACTGGTTGGGGGAGAGGGAAATTATAAGATCTCACCAAAAACATTTGTAAAATTATGAGAATAAACAAGTTATTTATGGCTTAGTCTCCCACCCGGAGAGATAAATTCTCTTTCTGAAAAAAAAAGCAGGCTAGCGAGTGCTCTCAGTGCCAAAACACTGTGTTAAACTGGTATCGATTTAGAAAAATCCTCTTCCAATAAAGAACAAACACAATGGAGTGAAAATAAGGAAAATTCAAATGTAAGTCATTTTAAAGACCTACTGGGAATCATGGTTATTGGACTTTGAGAGAAAATAACCTTAGGCCTGAAGCCATTTTAACTAGGGAGAATGAAACTTTAAAATCTCTATCAATGCCTACAAAGAGCTTTGGTAAGGTAAAGGATCTATGTTTTTCTTATTTCAGAGTCTCAAAATACTGGATATTCTCTAGTGTCCATTTTTTGAGCATCATTGAGTCAAAGCAGGGTGACAAATTATGAAATTGTTAAGTAAATATTATCTGTTGAACAAGTTACAAAGAAAGGAAATTTCCTGAATAGACATCTCTTATTTACTCCTGGGGAAAAAAATGATAAAGTCTTCTTGGTGATAGTATTCTAGTTATTACAAAGGCAGTTTGACAGTGCTTGAAATGAGGTCTTAAAATACAGATGAAATGGTTGTCAAACCCACAAGCTCAGAACTTCAAAATACCCCTCAATAGATTTTGAAAATTAATAGATTATATTTCCTTCTAAAGAACCCCTAAAGAGAATATTGAGTTGCAGATGAGGCTGGAAAATTCAAGCTTACCAAAATCCTGCTACAAGTCTTTTTTAACCTATAAGCATTAAATTGTTTACACTACAAAATGTATGGAAGGCCTTCTGTTGCCAGGAACTCTTCTCAGTAAACAGGCAGACAAATATACTGGATCTTATCATCTAATGGGGCAGATAGGTGAATAACAATAAGCATAAGTAAATTATGTAGTATGCTAGTGAGAATAAAATAAAAGAACTGAGGAATATATTGGTAGTACATTTAAATGGGGTGATTAGGGAAAACCTCATTTAAAAAGTGACATTTGAGCCCAGTCCTGAATGAGCTGAGGGAGTTAGACATATAGATAATACATTTTCTCACCTTAGTACTGTTGTCATTATGGGCTAGAAATGTCCTTGTGCTGGGATTGTCCAGTGCATTTAGGATGTTTAGCAGCATCGTTGTCTTCTACTCACTAGACGTCAGTAACATACACCACACCCACACCCAGTTGGGACAAAAAGTCTCCAAACATTGTCAGAAAATCTGTTGGAGGAAAAGATCTTAATACAGAGTCACCAGTCTGGCAAGAGCGTGCCTAATAGGGTTAAAAAACAAAAGGAAGTCAAGGTGTAGGCTAGACTAGAGTAAAGGAGGGGAAGAGAAAATGGAGCTGAGCTCTGAGGGTGGCAGCACTGATCCTTTAGAGGCTCCATAGGCCAGTGTAGAGCCTTTGTCTTTTACTCTGAGTAAAATGGAAAGCCAAATATTTTTAAAAGGCTCACGCTGGCTACTGCGAGTAAGTGGGCAAAGGAAGAAGCAGGAAGATCAATACGGAGGCTATTATTAACCAAGGGTTGATGGTACTACATACCAAGAAATGATCAGATGGGGAGTTATATTTCTAGCATAATGACTGGAACTTCCTGTGTTATAAAAGGAGTGTTTGATAAAGAGAAAATTTAAAGATCCCTACACAACGGGAAGGATGGGAGTGCCATCGATTAAGTTGGGAATTGAAATAGACAAAATGATTGGAAGGACAGATCAGTGAATGCATTTAAAATAATTCCTTAGCAAGTAAGAGAGAGTATAAAACATATTTTTATTTAAGTCATTATGCATTAATGTTGCAACAAAATGTTCTCACGTGAATGTAAATATTAGGTCGGAAGAGAGAAAAGTCTTTAACTTTAAACACTTCTCTTTGATGTAAAAAGATCTTTCATACTGAGTGTTTTTCATAATATGAGAAATTCAATGTAAACATGAAATGTGTGTGTCTCTGTCCTACGAATAACATAAGTAACATTTCTTGGCTTGATTACATTCAAGGGATATATCAATAATCCTACAAATTATCTTTGCTGTCCCTAAAAGGAACTTAGCAGTTGTTCTAAAGCAGTTATTACTCCACAGTAAGTGCTGCTTCCAGTGGAGACCCACAGTAATAGAACTGTGTTTCTTCAGGACTTTGAGTTCTGTCATAGCAGTGACTTTGTTGATTTCCCATCTGTTGTATTCCGTCACCACGACTGTAAGTTTTTTAAGGTCAGGAGTTGGAATTTTCTACCTTCATATTCCCAATGCCTAACACATAATAGACACTCAATAATATCAACTATATAAATAAGGGAATAAAAGAATGATTACAGAGACGGCAAATGTCACGGTATATGCATTTATAGTACAGCATTAGACACATATACCAACCCTAGGAAGACAGAAACCATCTTTCAGCCCCCTTCCCTCTGCTACTCCTCTTGCCTGGTGTGATGGAAGATGATAGACTTGGAAATTAGTCAGAACTCAGTTGTAATCTCAGCTCTTTCACTGACTAGTTAGATGAATTTGGACAAATTATCATGTGACTGGTCAGGTTATTTAGTAGGCAGACTACTTCCTACTTAGAAATTCAGCAAAGCCACAGCTTTGTGTCTGAATTTTACAATAAAAAAATATATAAATCCGAAAGTAGTCCTATTAATTTCCATGCACATGTATATATTTTAGCTTAATGACACAATCTACAGGTGACAAATCCACTAAACAAGTCCACTAAAGGTGACAAGTCTTAATCCAGCTCTGAAACTGGCACTATTCAGGTTCTTGGGACACAGGTAGTAAGACAGGCCTGTCCTTGCCTTCATGAAGCTTTCTTCCCAGCAGAAAAGGCAGAGCTTAAACAAATAATTACATAGATATTTATTTGTAGCTGTGGGAAATAGTGGGAAGAAAAAGAATGACATTTTGTACAAGAAGAATCCAGCCAAATTTAGGGAGAGAGGCAGGCAGGAGGGTTTTTTCTGCAGAAGTCACAATTAAGCTGAAAACAATCATAAGCTAGAGTAGGGGAGGGAAGAAATAGGAGAATGGGAGAATGAGAGGGTTGGGGGAAGAGAATTGTGTAAGAAGAATAATCAAAACTTAAGGAACTTAAGGCTCTAGTAAGGATCAAGGCTTCTGCATTTTTCTATCAATAATGAACATAATCCCCATAGTAGGTACTCAGGCTAACCATATAGCACACACTTCAAAAACACAGTCACACTTTCCCTACAAGTCCATTAAACATCTAGCAAACCCTTGATTCCCAAGGAATTTAGGCTTCTTGATAGTCAGTGTTCCACTGGCTGTTTCATCTTTCATCTCAGTTCTTCTGAATCACTCATCAAACCACAAAGCACCTGACAGTATTTTTATTGCAAATAAGATTCTGTCTTTCACCTGTGGTTGTCCCTCTTTGATCAATCTTTTCTAGTGTATATTGTTCCTATGTGATTGGTGAGGTCACTGTTCATTGGGTGGTTGACTACTGGTGTCCTTATGAAATCGCAGCTGGTATCTGCTTTTGTTTTACTTTTCATGAAGCCTATAGACTAGAGATCATTTTCCAAGTTTTACGTTTTTCTTTTCAGTTCAGAGGAAACTAAAGGGGAACTTTCTTTTTATAAAGTATCATTAGAGACAAGTGAACTCAACCAAATGAGGAAAATAAAACATGAAGATTTGTTCCAGCAGTCATGTCTTCATTCCCTGGTGTTTTCACAAAAATCCCTGTAGCTCTTGTATTTATGTTAATTTATGTTAACTATCATAAAACGTGATCTTTACTGCAATTTGACATATAGCTTTGACTCAGGGGCAAGTTGACTTCCCCCTAAACCACATTTGTGAACTGATCCTTTTAAAAAAAATCATTCAAATACTTAAACGAGTGAGACAACACCAGCAGGTTGCATCCTAATCCATTCTTCCATTGCAGTCACTTCAGTGCTGCTAAGAAGTGAACCCAAAAGAATTTGCACAATTCAGCATAAATTTCCCTCATCCTTTATCCAATTTTGAAAATAAAATTGCCTAGCTATTTAGAAGTTCATGAATTGTGTGAATTCTTACAAGTTTCCCACATTCCACTCATGTCATCAAACTTTAAACACCCATCCCTATTATTCCAGATAACCAACTAACTGCAAGCTGTGTGTTTTCCTACATTTCTAAAATTGTCAATCTCTAGTGTATCAATTCAGACTCTATTTTCTATTACAGATCAAGTAAATTAAAGTTTAAATAACACATTTGGAAAAATACAGATATATTATTCACTCAATTCATATTGGCTGAGTGCAAACAACGTGCATACCTCTAAAGAGGAATATAAAAATATTGAAACAAGGATATTACTTCGACTTTCAGGAAGTATCATCTAACCAAAGAGACATGATGTACAAAAATGCTACATAGCATTATGACACTTAATTTTCTCTGTTGAAGATGACTAGTCAGGAGAGGCAGGTATCCCTCTGGATCCTGATCATCTTAACACATAGGGTGAGAACGATGTATGCCCTGGTGCCAGTTTCTCAACAGGCTCTGTTGGTTTATACCTCTCAGGCTTGGAGAGCATTCAGACTTGCTTGTTCTGCGTGTTTCAACAGTTCTGGTCAAGAGGTGCTGCTGATAATGAGCAGATTCCAATCCCTCCTCCTGCTCTTCATCAAGTAACCTTTAGAGAACACAACAAGGAGCAGTAAGAGAGGCTATCCAGATTCAAAGGGGTTGAAGGAGTAAATGAAAAGCCCCAGATCAGTCATCTAAAGGTGTTTCGTGTCAGTGACTACACTCAGGAAGTGGAAGCACAAGTAGGCATCCACAATATTTTGAAACCCTCTGGGGAAACAGCAAGGCGCTATGGCCTAAACTTCAACTCTAAAAGAGCCCTCTCTGCTTTCAAATTCTATGCTTCTGAGACTGTTTCAACATGCCACAAAAACAACTTATACATAACAAACTGTTTCACCTAGCTTGGAAACTCATGCCTACTTGAAAAATTCTCCTCTTATGTAATAGCATCTACTTTACTGAGAGCGAAAATTACAAAGATGCTGACATTGGAGGAGAGAGAGCAAAAATAACTAAAAAACTGGCAGAAAACAGTGTTCACAATAGTATGTTTTTTGTATTGCAGGTTGAAATCTTTCAGAGAGGGGCAAAATCAAATACGAAAAGGTGAAATAAGAATACATCAAAAAGAAAATATCAGCGGTAACTCATAATTACGAGTACTATTTTATAAACTTTTGTTTTAGGTGTGTTTATGTATATGTGTGAGTGCCCAATCATGATGTTTTTCTATGGGCTGTGGTGAAAACACTTGAAAAGCCTGTGACTATATACATGGTTTCAAGACCTCCATCAAGATATGTTCCTCACAACACAATCAAGCTGCTGTGGAAGCTGGACCAGCTTCACAGTCATATCCCAACTTTCAGCCATGGCAGTGGCTCCTGGATGCCATTTAGTCCACGGAATGAAGCAAAAGAACACCAACATTCCAAATCGCATCCAGAAGACTGCAATTTGTTTTGACTTTTAGAAGAAAGGTATTTATATATGCTTGTTGAGTCTCCACACTGAATCTTGGTTTCATAGCACTATGATAACAATAAGTAAGATGGACTGAGTACTCATTGTATGTTTTATATGCATTATCTCATTTAGTTTTTCACATCCATCACACACACGCACACACACACACATACATGAAGGTCTAACATTAACCCCATTTTCAGTTGACAACTTCAGATTCAGAAGCTCAAGTAATTTGCTCAAATTCCACATGGTAATGAAGTAAAAACAAAAATCCAAGTCTGTTTGAGATAATACAGTCTTCCTTCATGGTGTTTTCTACCAACATAGGCTGTTCACTACTTCAATGCCTCTTTTTTTTACTTACTAGCCCAACTGATCATTAAAAACAAACAGTCACTGATGTCTTCTCCATCTTTTGCTGCCATTTAAAAATTCTTTCCACTTAATATTTACTATAAAGGCAACTATAAATTTTCAATCACCTAAGAATCAACAGATGATACTAATGAATTGATGGATGGACTTGAATAGATTATTTCACAGTCATCATCATTTGTGTCCTGTACTCACCTGGCTACTAACACTAATATAATTACAAAAAATAATTTAGTTTATAAAGCAAAAATAAAGGCTTTAAACACCTATTATCGTATTGATCCTCTGCATTAATGCCTTAAATAGGTAAGTCTATAGCACATTCATGAATAATAACCATTCCTTTCAATCTAAAGTTGGTAATCGTGGCTCTCTCTTTTAAACATTGCTTAATACCTTGAATCTTTTGCCTTATTATTTATTACGTCTAGTGTTTCCTCATTAAAAAAAATCCTTTCAAATCCTGATTTGTTTTGTAGGTATTTGGAGATCTGGTTTACTTTAAAACAGTGAAGTAGACAGAACCCCCTGAGGCCAACTCATTGAGAACTGGGAGGTCCTAGTGGCACAATTAAACTGGCAACAAATCAATAGAAACAGAAAAGAGGAAAGAAAACAATAATTAAAACATGCTGTCAAAAAATAGAACAATAATTACAAGACGCAAACTATTGTTTTGTCATACTAATTACATTTTAATTTTCAATAGATTGCTTAAGACCATAAAAAGATTTTGCCTTTTATAATTTTACACTGGAGTATAAAATTGCATATTTTATAGAAAATATATTATATTTGAGCAAACTGAGACTTAGAGAGTTAAAAAAATAAACAACTTGGTGAGTCCTGCTAGAGTAGTGGTTAGGTCATTTGCCTACAAAAGAGCGCAGGTCACATACCCCTGGGTTCGAGTCCTGGGCCTGGGAGAAAACTACCAAATAAATAGTTTTGTGAACAACTAAATAAAAACAAAATTAAAAAATGCTTCTTCCTCCTCTCTCTCAAAAAAAAAATCTTGCCCATGATCTCCCAATGAATAACTGAAGGAAACAAGATATGAACTCGCTCAGACTCTAGAGCTCATTCTCTGAATCACATGGTTCCACTAGAGCTTCCCAAACTCATGACAAGGCCAACAGAAGCAGCGGCAACATGACGTGTCCCAGTGGAATAGCAGTTTCATCAACTACCTTTTTCCATTAAGTCCACATCCATCCCGAGGTCCCAGGTTTGTGTCCTAGGTATGTGGGAAGCAACCAAGATGAACAACTAAATAAAATAAAATACTTCTTCCTCTCTCTTCTTGCCTGCCTCTTTTCACCTCATTCTGGCCTGCAACTTTCCTTAAAAAAAAAAAAAAAAAAGGCAGCTACAAGTTTGCTCCACCCTTTGCTATTACTAGACCGACATCAATGATTTATTCCATTTTATTGGTACTCTGATTTCAAAGTTGTTAAAAATCTGAGGGGAAAATAAATATGCCTTGCAAGTCTTCCAAGGAGTTTTGCTGCAAAGGGAGGGAGAATGATCCCTAAATGGAAGCACACGTGAAGCCAAGAGCAAGTTTAAAATGGCAAGAAAGAACAACATGTATGTGTGTTGATGGAATGATTCGGTGGAAGGGAATATTGAACGATGTGAGAGAAAAAAGTGGAGAATGTCAGGAGTGATATCATGAGTGGGTAAGAGAAAATGAGAACTAGCGAAAAAAGGGAAGAATTAAACTTAAGGGGAACAAGGTGAATTTGATGACTTGTAGTAGGCAGAAGGCAGGGTATATGGTGTGTATACGGCAGATATGGTGAAGGGAGTCTATGCAAATTCTTTAGGATTGAGAAAACTGAAAAACTGAAACAATCAGAACAACTCCATGAGTGATTAATACTTAAAAATACTACAGAAATGCTTACAGAAGCATTTTAAGGTGAAAATGCATGTTGTCTGGTATTGCTTTAAAATATTCCAGAAAAAATTAAGAAGTGCATCTTAGAGTTAATGAAATGTGGTAATTATAATACCAACTGACGTTTATTGAGTACTCACCATGTGCCACTGTATTACATGCTTTAAAACTGAACAGGATTCCTGGCTCTCTTGATTCTGTTTCCAGTTGGGCCTGTTCTCTCAAGAGGTTAGTAGAGACTAATCTTGGCCTTTCCTACTAGAAAACGTAAACACGTCACTCCTCGACCCGTAAGGCTGAAACCCTCTAACTGTACATTGAAAATCAGTAGGGAGGATGGAGGAAAAAACCAAAGATCCCTTCTCTTTCTGTAGCTGTGCTGTAGTCATGGGCTGACAAATGCTGCCTGTACTGCAAACTCCCAAATCTTTCTAGCTTGGGCAATGCCTTCACTTTCATTTCTTCTACTTCCTTGTTTTACTTTACTTCTCAGAGGTTAAAGAGACACTGGTATGGAAGTAGGACGCACAGAGGCTCATTCTGGAACAACTGCATCAATAGATATCTACATATAGACACCAAAATGCTCTTATTGAAGTATTAGTTAAGGGTTTTCTTCCTTTGGTATTTTCTTTTTCATTCTTGTCCCTGGGTCATCTCATTTAGTCATCTAGGTTGACTTACATTCACTGTTCAAAGAAGAGAGAGCTTACAAAATGCAGAGAAAAAAATGAATCCACTTCTTGGATATTGAGTTGTAGAATTATAGATTTTTTTTAGGGACAATGGGTAAATTTCTATCACAGGAACAATTTGGGATGAAGCCTTGAGAGGAAGAACAAGTCTTCCATTGGGCACAAAACCAGAAATGACCCATAAAGAGAAAGTTGAGTGGAGAATAAAATAGGGAAGAGAAAGGAAACCAAGGGACGATAAAGAATCAAAAATATCCACAGAATTGTGTTTTAGATACCATAACAAATTACCAAAAATTAGTGGATTAAACAACAGAAATATATTGTCTAGGCAGTTCTGAACACTAGAAGCAAAAATCAAAGTGTCAGCTATATGGATCTCTTGTAACGGTTGTGAGAAATAATCTGTTCCAGGTCTTTCTCACTGGCTCAGGATAGTGGTCTTTTCTCTATGTCTCTGTCCAAATGTCCCCCTTTTAATTAGGTCTCCAGTCATTTTGGATTAAGCCTTATCCTAATGACCACACTTTAACTTGATAAACTCTGTCAAGACTCTATCTCCAAATAAGGTCACATTCTGAGGTAGCATGGTTTAGGACTTCAGCATATGAAATTGGGCAGGGGTGGAGGGGTGGGAAAAATGTCAACACATAACACATAGGAATATGGGACATTCCTTGAAGGGATCATATGAATGGACACAATAGTATTCAACCTCTGGAGAAGCCCACATCAGTTGAGTCCTAGCACCACCTGGGAGCTGAGGCAACTTCTACTGTCAACTCAATCCCTCTCATCCACTACCTGAGCCACAGTGTGTTATTCTCATCATCATCTGGTGACTGTTTCCTTTTGTCCAGTGGAACAACTGCTCACATAGCAGTAATCACACCCATCTGTGCTCCAATACTTAAGAGATGCCGCATTCAATTTATCTAAATAGAAAATCCTTTTGTACAAACCCACAACAGATTCAATCACCTAATCAGACCTGGTTATGTGGCAACATGATGACAGTAAATAAAAAGTCCTTACCACTAGAGTGGGGGAACTTCAGAACCATAGCTCACAATGCATCAGCAATGGGGTAGTGCTAAGATCCACTCCTAGAATGGGTAATATGCAAGACAGATATATTTTTATTACCTATACCTTCACCTATAAGAATTTTCTTTTCATAGGTCTGTGTTTAGCTTTATCAGTTACAAGAAAAGTAAAACATTGGACAGTTTGTCTTGTAATTCTTGAGTCTACATTTTCAAGGTACTTATTATATCTAAGGGATGAAAGCATATCAAATGCAAGGATGGAATTTTCAAAAGTTCAGGTCTGCTTTCTAATTTTATAGGGGGAAATCTCATTAATCATTACACATCCTATAAAATAAAGAGTATCCTATAATAACATGTAATAACATATAATGATAAGTCATATTCAGTATTATGGTTTTCTCCATGATTTCTAAGACCATGACTGTCAAAAGGAAGTTTGAGCATAATTTACTTCCGCTCCTCCAATAATATTATTAGACACACTTTGAACCTAAATTTGGTGAGCTCTACAAATTAAACCAAATTGTGCCCACAGTTTAAATCAAGTTAACACAAATCTTAGCAGACAGGAAGTGAACGGGGCAAAGAAAGTTTTGGAAGTTAGTTGAATTTAAGAATAACTTCATCGCTGCAGTGTTGACTGATGTATCAAAGTTGATCTAGGAGGAGGGTTGAAGAGGCATCAGTATTGCTGCGAGGAGAAAGACTCACAAAAGCCTTAGCATCCTTGAATGGCATATTCACATAGGAGAGAAAATATAATCATGCCTGCATTAAAGCAGCTATGTCACCATACAGATGCGATTGTATGAGAGCAGACCCAAAGAAGCAAAATTAAAATTGTTATAGAACTAGAGTGGTTTCTAAAAAAAGATATATTAAAATAATTACAAATATCAGCTTTAGCAGATAAAGTCAAAGAAATGATATAATTAAAGTCTCCAAAATGAGGAACAATAAATATGACCAGTCTGGAAAATAGAACATATACCCCACACCCACACATCGCAAACAATAGCAATGTTTTTCACAGTTACTAACATTATGTTGATCACAAGACATACTCTGAATATATCTCTTGGTTCCTTGAATATATGCATTCCTTATTCTTATCTTTTCTTTTGCATAATTCAAGATGGTAATTAAGCTTAGTCATCCAATTCTACACTTTCCCACTCAGTCAGGCTAGTTTCACTTTCCTGAGATGTACCTGTCTATCTTTTTCATTTGTCTGTTTTACTCCAGCTGTTCTAGCACTCTATAACCCCACTCCAGGGCACATCCTTTAAGGATGTCAATCTCCCTTCAATCAGACAGAAGTTTAATTTTTTCAAACTTTATGGCTTTCTCACCTTTTAGCTTAGCTTTATACAAAGATTCAATAACCTTTTATTCATCCCAACATTTTTCATTCTTTCATGACAAATGCCTTTAAAGAATAATTTATATAGACTACATCCACCAATTTTATTTCTACAACCCTCATGCAGACCCCAAGTCATTATCAATTTATTTAATATTCTCTTGAAATTTCATATATCAAGGTCATTATTAACCTAATGACCAATCCTAATACCCTTTATTTCAGACCATTCCCCTTCTTACTGCAATTCTATACATAATAACTTCAAGGATAAGATTCTCACCTGAATTTTCAATGACATTATTAACTGTGTCCTTATGTTCTATCCTTTGTCATCTTCTATTCTCACATTCTCATAAATTCCCACCTACAGGCAATTTACTCTCAAATCTATATGACCCATTCCTATATTGCTTCTAAATTGAGAATTATATTTTTAAATTCATAGCATTAAAATCACAGCATTTATTATACTGCATTGTCAATGTATGTTTACAGCCTATGATACTCAATAAATTCGAATTTCCTGAATACAGGAAACATGTCTTCTTTCCCTTCTTCTAGTTTTGCACCATCTAATTGGTTTTCAGAGTAAGTTAACCAGTTTATATAAGTCTTACGAAGGACAGGACATTTGACCAAACACTGGATGAAAGCAATAGAATGAGGTTTATGAATATATGAGGAAGAGCATTCCAGGTAGAGATAATCATTGTGAAAGAGATGACTGATGAATGTGCCTGGTGTGTTCACAGAATACCAAGGAAATCGGTGTGACTAGAATGAAATACCTGAGTAAGACAGAAAGCCAGAGAGACAGTGCCGAAAGGGATGGGAAGAGATCTTAGAGAGCTGCCTAAGGGCTTTAGATCTTTCTCTGTGTGAAAGGAGGAACCACTAAGAGTGTGAGGCATAGAAGTACCATAATTGATCTTTTTTAAAAATTACTTCAGTGCTATAGACTATAAGAAGATCAGAATTTCAGCAAGGAGATTAGTTAGGAGGCTTGTAATAGTCCAGGCAAGAAATGATGGTAATTCTGAATAAGATGGTAGTAATGCTGGTAGCATTAAATGGAGAGATTTGATTGTGCTTTTAAAATGCATTACCTGGATATTTCTGACAGAAGGGAGTCAAGGATGAGGCAAAGAGAACTCTAAAGATGGAGCTTCTATTAATTGAAATAGCTCTCAAAACAGGGAATACAATAATAAGAGCTGTCAGATGAGCCAACTATGGAGGTTGGGTTGGGGTTGTTTTGAGGGAGCAAGGCTGGGGTCAGGTTATGACAAACTATTAGGCTATTACAGCAGTCCAGGTAAAGGATTATTATCTGAAACAAAATAAAAATAGCTGAGATGCACATGATAGAACAAACAGATCAAGAAATATTTATGACAGAAAACTAAAGCATTTTCTATATTTATACATAGCAGCAAAATGTGTCATGTTGAAGGATATAAGTTTGAAATTCTAACTTTGAAAAAATCAAATGTGTAACTCAATAGCATCTGTAAATTCTGTCTGCTTGAGAGCTCAGTGATACATATAAATTTTTGTAATAATAGTTAAATGTAATGCTGGCTTAGAACTATTTTTCTTGGTTAGTTCTTTTTCTTTAAAGAATTTCCAACAATCTCAACATAGCTGAGAAAAAAAAAATCTTCCAATATATGTTTGCTGGCAACTGACACATCAAAGAGGATGATAAAAAGAAAATTTGAGTTAACAAGACAGCATTCATCATAACCAAATATTCATTGAGAATCCACAATATTTCAAAATAGGCAATTATGAACTCTCCAGGAAATACAATAAAATAAAATTTATCTTGTTTGTTAAATTTTTCACTCAGATATAATATGCATACAGATAAGTTTAAAAATCTGTAGTCTACACCTCAGTGAATTTTCACTAAGTGACATATTCATGCAAGCAGCACCGAGGTCAGAAACAGCACATGAGCATCACCCTAAAATCCCCATTTAGTCATTAAACATCGAGGATAGTCACTCTCTTAACTTCCATGCATGTGTGAGAGCTTTGCCAGTTTTCAAACCTTATGTCAAATAAATAACAGAAGTATAGTTTGCTCTCAGTCAAAAACCTGAGTATAACTTTGAAGTCTTAAAAATTTATTAATAGTTTAATGTGTAGTGGAAGTCGTACCAATAACATAAAATCTATTAATATGTTTTTTGTTTGCTATAGGTTTTACATGCTGCATTCTTAAAATAAAATAAGCCAGAGAAAAGAAAGATGCTATTAAGGAAAGCGCAAGGAAGAGAAAATAAATGTACAGTACTGGTCAGTAGCTGTATATAAGTTTATGTCATCTGCTTACAATAAAATATACATACAAGTAGACCCTCACAGTTCAAATCTTTAATACTGTAATATTCTTCCTATTAATTTTCTTTTACTTGAAGTGATGCTTGTGAGTTTCAGCTATATTGTTGCATGTATCCCATCTTCATTGTTGTATATATTTCAATTGTTTGAATACACCATGATTATCCATTGTATTGATGATGAACATTTGGTTTATTCCTAGTTTTTACTCATTAAGAATAGAACTTCTCTCTCTCTCTCTCTCTCTCTCTCTCTCTCTCTCTCTCTCTCTCTCACACACACACACACACACACACACACACACACACGTAATATATATTATATGTAAAATGTAGCATTTGTAAATTTTGTCTGCTTGAGAATTGGGTATATACGAAGACTAAGATTATTCCTGGGTTGTAGATTATGTATCTATTCAATTTTATAGATATTGTCAATTTTTCAAGGTGGTTGTTACATTACCTTATTTTGTCTGTTTAAATGTTTAGAAAATACTTTGATCTAAAATCAATTTTTTACCTTCTTGGAAAATAATTTGATCATATACCAAAAATTTTGTCATGGGAAACTGCATATCAGAGCAAAGTATAAAATATTCTAACTCTGTAAGGGAACTAGTTTACAATTCAGTTCACATAAGACACGGCAAGAGAAATCAGAAAGTTAAGGAAAAGATAAAGAATATAGTGTAATAATGATAACAGATACGTTGTTTTGATCAGCTACTGGCTCTCCTCATGAAGGAGAACAGAAATTCCTATAGAAGACAGATGTAGCTTCTTTCCCACAATCGACCTAGCAGCGGTGCCCTTGTATTTCACTGGGTCAAATGTCCAACCATTCTTAAGATTTGAGTAGATCAAGTTATTCTAACTGACATAGCTATGCTGTGTGCTATGCTGTTTAGTACAGGGTCCTCAGCATTTAAAAGACATATAGTAGGTTCTGAGTACACATTTTTCAAATATATGTATGTATAACAATTAATGAAAATAACTACTGAAAAAAACTGTCTGATTGGAGAAGATGAGCCTAAGGATTTATGCAACTGACATAGCTACACCATGAAACTAAACTGTTTCTTAGTTACTTGTATGAGCTGACAGGTCATTCTGCCCTTCAAGCTTCAAAAGAGTTGACTCAAACCAGCATCACCCAATGGCCCGAGAAACCCAATGTTTCTCCAAAACAATCCTTTGAATCTTAGAAGAATCTTATTTTTATTCATCATTGATAGCTTCATGCTCTGGAATCCATTAGATTAATACAGCTTGTTATTATCTTGTCATATTCTTCATGCTCTCCTCTCCCTACACTATGTGGTTCTGTGCTGAACACCAGCCTGTTCCTTTCTTCCTTCAGTAGACTAGGGATGCAGGACTGCAAGCAGAGGAAACCTGAAATTGACCAGTAGATTGCTGTATTTTTAAAATATCTCTCGGATACACTGATACCAAAAATCTCTTATCATTTCTCAGGAGATAGTTTTCTCCTTGTGCTTCAGTCTCCTAACTAACCTCTCAGTCTCCCCTGACTTGTCATGTCCTTTTTCAAATGATTGTTAACTTGACATGAAAAGAAGTTTAATTGTCTGAACTGAACTACAGTAAAGCCTTCTGTCTCTCACTTTTCTTTTTACCCCTGAGTCTATTGATTATACAGTAGCCAGAATGATTTTCTTGGGATGTAAGTCTGATTATGTAAGCCTCCTGCTCCAAATCCTCCAGAAGCATCCATTGACACATAGACTAAAACACAAACTCCTTGCCAAGGCTACCAAAGCCTTACATGTCCTCACCCATTCCAGACCTCCCGGCCTTCCTTCTCCTTGCTCACTCTGCTCCATCTCCGTGGTTTGCTTGTTATTTCTTGAACACATTAGTCTCATTCTGCTTTAGAAACTTTATCCTCAATGTTTCTCTCTGCTTAGATTTTTACATTGCTGTCTCTCTTCTATGATTCAAGACCTGTTCAGATGTCATCTCCTCAGAGACCTTTACTGAATCCCTTATATAAAGCAGTAGCCCCCTTCCCTATTTTATCTACGGATTTCACCACCATCTACAATCATGTTACTTATTTAAAGATTTAATTCTCTAATGACGTTCTCCATCCACCAGAATCAAAGCACCACAAGGGTAGAGAATTTCTTGTCTTCTTTACATTTATATCCTAGGTTATAAAAAATGTAGGAACCAGACCTACTACTCATAAGCAATCCCTGGATGCTAACTGAATGCATGTAATGAATGAGTGAAAAAACATCCCTTTATGTCACTCTCTCATTACTGAATTTGTATTAAGAATTTTTAAACTTCTACATTCTAAGAAGACAATCAACATGATTAATTAATACAAATCTATCTTTTCCAAGTACAAATGATACCACTCCCAAGGGAGTCAATTATGACTGAATTATGAAATCAATTATTCCTTTAATCATTTTTTCTCTCCCTTTCACATGAAAGGAAAGATACATATATGTACATATTTTAAATATTATATATCAGATTTCAATAAGTATTTTCCCAGTAAAACAAAATAAATTTTCATAAATACATGCTAATCTGCCTGTTTAACAAAGAACAAGATTCAACATCATTTCAAGTAATACAACGATATGCAGAAGATAACATAAAATTCAAAATGTTTGACGTCAAATAAAAAAATCACCAGACATGAAAAAAACAGGAAAGTATGACTCATAATCAGGAGAAAATTTAAACAACAGAAATGAAAGCAATAACAGAATTAGCCAAGGAAAGTATTAAGCAACTCTTATAACATATGACATGCATTCAAGAAGGTAAAGAAAAATTTGATCAAGAGAAATATGAAAAATATGAAAAAGACTCAAATGGAATTGATACATGAAAAATGCAATGCCAGTTAGATAAAAATTCACCAGATAGTATTAAAGATAAATTAGATTCTCAAAGGACAAAAAAAATCAGTTAACTTAAAGACATAACAATGCAAACTATTTAAAATGAAGCATAGAAAGGAAACACTGGAAAAAATGAATAGACTATTAATGGCCAGAAGATAATGGAGATGACAATGGAGATCTAAGAGGAAAGGAGAAAAAAAGAAATTTAATTGACTGAAAAATTTCCAATTTGATAAAAATTGAAAACATCTAACTCCAAGCAGAATAAATATGATGAAAATCACATTAAGGCACATAATGATAAAAATAGTGCAAACAAGTGATAAAGAGAAAACATAAAAGATTACTGGAAGAGAGGTAGGGGAACACACTACAAACAGAAGAAGAAAAATAATAAATACATAGATAGCTTTTGAAATTATGCAGGCCAAAAGACAGTCAAGACACCTTATCACACAGACACAAAGAAAACCAAAAAGTGTATAAACTTAGAATCCAGAAAAATTATTGCTCACATAGGAAGAAAAAGTAAACCCCATTCAGATATTTTTATAAGGTCTGAAAGACAGTTACTAGCAGAAATATTCTATAAGTATGTTAGAGAAAGTTCTTAAGACAAAAAGAAATTATGCCAGATGGCAATTTGGATCTAAAAATGAAGAGCTCCAAAAATGGTAAAAATATGAAGAAATAAAAAACACTTTTCTTAGTGTGAAACTTGCCAAAGAGATAATAGGCCACCTAAACTATAAAAACAATAAAAATAATTATCAGGGTTATAGTTTTTATGAAAGTAAAATACATTACAATAACACAATGGTGGAGAAATGCATATATCTTTTTATGAATCTGACACTGTACATGAATAGAAGATAGTAATAAGTTTAAAATTTATACTGAAACCCTGGAATAATCACTAAAATAATTAAGACAAAGTGGAATGACTAGACAAAACGGAATTTAAATAAAAACTACACTAAAAGAAGTCAGAGGAAGAAAAAGCAAAAGCAAAAGAACAAGAAGCTAATTGGACAAATGGAAAGGAAATATCAATATGTTGAATTTATATTCAATATATCAATAATTATGTTAAATATAATATTTTAAACACCCCAACTTCAAGGCAAGAATTGTCAGTTTAGATTAAAAAGCAAGAACTAAATATATGTCTCCTCTAAGAAATACAAATATCAAGACACAGATAATATAAAAGTAATGGGTGGAAAATTATGCTATTATACTATGAAAATACTAGTAAACAAACAAAAACTTGGAGAGGCTATATTAGCCTAAAAGTTAGTTTTAGGTTAATTTTAATTAATTAACTAAAAGGTTAATTTTAGAGCAATAATATCAGCAATGAAGAAGATAATTTCATAACAAGGGACAAATTCATCAAAAAGACATAACAGTACTTAATGTATATGCACCTTATAAGACAACTTCAAAGTACAAAACCAATATAATACATATGAAATAATACTGATATATCTGAGGGGAGAGAAAAATAAATCTATAATTATAACTGGAGAGTTCAAAGGCTCTCTTTCGGTAGTTGAGAGTCAAGTCATACATTGCTTAACCAATTTGGTCAGAGATGAATGGCATCTGTGATGGTAGTCCCAAGAGAATATTCCATATAGCTGGAGTATATAGCAGGTCATACCATTAAGTTTGTGTAATAATACTCTATGATATTCACACAACAGTGAAATTGCCTAATGATGCATTTCTCAGAATGCATCCCCATCTTAAGCGATACATGATGGTATACAGAAAATCAATACAAATACAAAGAAAGAACATTATCTAAATTTTGACTTAATTGACACTTAGAGAACACTCCTGCCCCATCAATGAAATCCAAGTTATTTTCAGTAATTTGATCAGATCAATTTTCAGTAATTGATCAGAAAATTGATCAATAAAGGCAAAATTCTGGGTCAGAAAATAAATATAAATTTAAAATAATTGAAAAACAAATGATCTCTGATCACAATGATATTATATTTGAACGCAATAATAGATATCTTTATGTAAAATATAAAAATATTTGGAAATCAATGAATATATAACTCATAATAACTCAAAATAACTCATAAGTCAAAGAAGAATTTATTAGGGAAATTGGAAATAGACTGAAATAAAAACGAATAATATATAAAAAGTTTTGGAATGCAACTAAGAGTTCCTAAAGGTAAGTTTAAAGCATTACTTACATACATAAGAAAAGAGCAAAGAGTTCAAACAGATGATCTGAGTGTCTACATTAAGAAATTTTAAAGGAAGAGTAAATGAAGCTCTAAGTAAATGAAAGAAAAGAAATAATGAAGATCAAAACAGAAAGCAATGATAAAGAAAACAGCAAAACAATGAGAAAAAATGAAACAACAGCTGGTTCTTTGAAATTATTCGCAAAATTGATAAAACTCTAGCCTAGGTATTGGTAGCCATGAGCCATGGACCAAGTCCACCTGATTATATGTGAACATTAAAGAAAGATACACCACTAATTTTATATAAACTCCCAGGAAAAAAAAGCAATGGAATCCCTTCCAACTCATTTATAAGACCAGAATTACCCTGATCCAATACCAAATATAATAAAAAAATCAACCAATACAACAGAATATTAAGATGATATATCCTGTCTAAATACTGTTAATTCCAATAATTCAAGATTCATTTCATATTTTAAATTCAATTTCTATAAATCAAGTAAAGTTACAGGCTGTAATGAAGGATGCACTAAATCAGGGGATGAGAGTTGTTCAATGAATGCAAAGGTACATTTATTTAAGATGAATAAATCTTGCAACATAATGCCTATGGTTAACAATAAGGTACTGGACACACAAGCATTTTTAAGAAGGTCACTCTCATGTTGTGTTCCTATCACAGAACAAAACCAGAGACATGAGAAGCTTTGGGAGGTAATGTGTATATCACCTTGATTGTGGTAGTGGTAACACAAGTACATACCTATGTCTAAATTCATCAAATTATTTACATCAATAACATGCTATTGTTTACTAATTACAGTTCCATAAAGCTGATGGTGGGGGATACATTAATTGGTCATCTCAGTAGATTCAAATGAAAAATTTAAGAAATCTAACACTTGTTTTTAATACTTTAAGTAATTAGAAATAAAAGAGAACTTCTTCAACCTCATAAGGAAAATTTACAAAAAACAAGTAGACAAGCAGCTAGCAGTATTAGGATAGACATATATTGCTGCAGTTGGATAGAGTTCATAAACAAATCCATCCATCCATGATCAATTGATTTTTTGATAAACCGATTTTTTAAAAGATCTGATCGAAGTCAATTAAGAATGGACAACAACCATATGCAAAACTATTTAACCCATCCTTTACTTCATATCATCTACAAAAATTAATTATAAATGCATCCTAACCAAATGTAACTATTCGAATTATAAAATCTCTGGAAGAAAACACAGGAGAAAGCCATTATCATTTTAAGTTACTCGAATTTCTTAAATATGATGCTAAAAGTATGAGACAGACATAAAGGAAAACTATGGATAAATAGAACTTACTTAAAATTAAATATATCTTCTAAAAAGATATTCTTTTTTCTTAATTGTTGATATTTGTTAAATTTTGTTCACAATGCTGCATTCCTTTTTTAATATTGACATTGTATCTCAATCTGTATTTCACGCCACACCCTCTATCAGAGTTCCAGTGTTCCTTACCTCTACCTTCAAATACATTCTTAATGAAAGACAAATCACAGAATGAGAGAGAATATTTGCAAATATATCTGTAATAGGTTTACTACTCAGAATACATAAAGAACTCTTATAACTCATTAGTAAGACAATTGACGTGATTTTTAAATGAGAAAAAAGTGAGCATATACTTCATCAACAAAGCAATGTCATGGCATATAAGCACATGAAAATACACTAAACATCAGCTTTGTTACGAGGTAAATGCAACTTAAAATTACGAGACAATTATTACAATTAAAATTACAATGTACAGCTATTAAAATAGCAAAAATTTTACAGGAGCAAGAGAGAAAGTGAACAAGAGCTTTCTTACTCTACACTTGAGAATACAAAATAATAGAATCATTTAAGAAAATAATTTGGTAGTTTCTTAAAATGTTAGAAATATATTCATTCTATAATCCAGAAATTTTACTCCTGGGTATTTTTCTAAGAGAAATTAAAACATATGTTCATAAAAATATTTGTGCTCAACTATCACTGCAGGCAAAAAATTTAATTCACATTTCCATCAACTGGGTTAATGGATAAACAATAACAGTAAAAAAGTCAACTACTAAGTTATATAATAACATAAATAACTTTCAAAAGCATTATGCTAAATGTAATCAGACAGAGAAGACTATATACTACATAATTCCACTTATATCATATCCTAAAAAAGGCAAAACTGTAGTGACAAAAACAGATTGGTAGTTTTCAGGAGCTGGGGACATTTTGAGAGTAATTGGAATGTTCTATAACCTGATTGCAATGATAGTTATATAACTGACAGACATTTTTTAAAACTTACTGAAATGTATACTAAAAGTAGGCTAACTTTCTTGTATCTAAAGTATAGACAATAAATTTTAAGGATCTTAATAGGACATTTTGATAAAACTAAAATATGAATAATCATTTTCATTCATAGTATTTCTTGGGTATCTCTATAATTTTTTAAAACTTAAAAGCATGATCTGATCCTAAGGTTCTGTCATTTGAATCCCAAATGACGTCATTTATTTCTTGTGTTTATTTTACTAGAATGAAATATGGAGTTAGCTATTTATCATGGGAAACAGAAAATAGTTAATAAATCATTCACATTATGACCATCTACTTTATAGGAAAGAAAATAGACTCAGACCTTAACAAGAAAGGAGACCTTGCTATTTGCAAAAACATGAATGGACATTGAGAGTATTATGCTAAGTGAAGTAAGTCAAACAGGAAGAAACAAATACTATACAACCACACTTGTGGAATCTAAAGAAACCTATTTCTGAAACAGGTTGGTGGTTGCCAGTGATGGAAGTGAAGGTTGGGAGATACAGATGAAGGTTTTTAAAAGATACAGACTTCCAGTTAAGGTAAATAAATTCTGGGATTATAATGTATGGAATGGAGACTATAGCTGACAATATTGTATTGTACATTTAAAAGTTACTAAGCAAGTACATTTGAAGAATTCTCAGCACAAGAAAAAATTATAACCATGTGAGGTGATAAATATTAACTAAAGGTATGTCACAACATATACTTCTAGCAAAGCAATATGTCATACACAGAAATCTTAGATATTAGATATCAATTATATCTCAGTGAAACTGAAAAAAGAAAATAGATTCAGAGATTAAGCAACTTCTGTAGGAAAGTCGAGCTATAATTAGCAAAGGTGCAAACCTGCAGCCTTAGGTTTGCAGACACTAAGCTGGGCCTCTTCTTCTTTATCATCCTACTTTCACATGACCAAGACAACCAAAAGATGAGGTAATAGCCATTTTCAAAACTGATTTTCTTCACTGGAGGTATTAGGCGGGGAAAATAAACACTTCAAGTACACAAGCCAAAAAGGACATCAGAATCACACAAAATTGAGGAAAAAGCATCTCATTAGTAATTTATATTTAAAGCGTCAAGAGGTAACTGACTCTTTTAGATTCTCTTAGTCAGTTTCCTATACATAATAATATATTCCTTGTAAGAGTATTGTTATGATTAGAGGCATTCTATATGCAGCTTAGTTTAGCACCTTAGTAAGTAATTAGGTCTACTGTCTGTTTTCACATTCTTAGTGAAGTAGAGGTGTTCTCTGATAATTTAAGCACTGTGGGTTGTAGAATTTTGTTCATATCAGGATTTCCTAGAGCCTCCAATACACAGCATTTATCTTTAATTTCCAGGAAAGGAAATGTGCATGAATTCTTTCTCACATTTCTTTGGTCATAAGATCATTCTGCCATACTATGTGAATTGCAAGACTTTCCATTTTTAAAAAGCACATGCATCTCAACTTTTTGTTCAACATTTTCTAGCCTGGTTCTCTTGAGCGTTTAAATATTTATAGAATATAGCTAAGAGCATGGGCTGTACAGTCAAATCTAAGGGTGCAAATGCCTGCTGCATAATTTCCCAGTCTTATAACTTGGGCCCAGTATAACTCAGCTTTCTCATCTGTAAAGTGAGGATAATAACTTAATGTAAAGGATTATTGTAAGTATTAAATGAGTTCATTAATATTAAGCATTTGGCACAGTGCCTAGCACAATATAAGTACTCAATAATTGTTAGTTATCACCCAGTTTTGGTGTTTTGAGTTAGGAAGGCTTCAGTTCAAAGGAGCCACAAAGAGAAATTGAACCAATGAATGCTACTCAAATAAGCAATGATTCTTCCCCAGAACATGCGTGTACCTGTCTGCTAACCCCTTCCCACTTGCTGCATGTTTAGGGTATGTCTGGGCAGGAGACCTAGAACATTCACAACTACCTCAGGCATAAAGAGAAAAATGTATGCCTGTGGGGTTACATAGTTACCTTCCAACAGGATGTGACCTCCGTGATCCCCATGATGACATGATCTTATTGGCTAGAGCTTTCTTTCCAGCTAACTGGAAGGAGTTCAGAGGAGGGCAACCAGCATAATAAAAGGTTTGGAAATGAAACCCTATGAGAGAGGATGAAAAACCTGGGCATGTTCAGTCTAGAGACCAGACAGAACAGCAGATTAATTATTCTCAGTTATGAATGAGGTTACCACAGTTGACACTGGGTTTAGATTTGTCCAAAAACATTTTGGATAAAATGAATGTACTTCGCAATGAAGTATCAGATAATACAGGAGATGCCTAGGGTGACTATTAATTAAATTACTTTCAAGAGAAATGTTTAGGACCACGCTAATGGATCAAATGGTTTTCTGGAATAAGTCAAGAATAAAGAAATCAACCATACAAGAATGGAAAAGAATTGTATACGAGTTTCTTTGGTTGTGAATAACACTGAGTCTGCCAATATTTGGTAGGAGAGGGTTTTGACAGAAAAACATGAGGTAGTCAAAGTACCGATCTCGGAAGAAAACAGCCGCTGAGGCAGCTGCAGAGATTCAGGGAGAAGCAGTCAGTAAATATCTCTTCAGTACCAATTACTCATGATTCCAAGTTCCCAAAGAGAAGCCGTTGGCTTAGCTCCTTTCCCTCTTTAGCTGAGGACAGAAAACTTTGGGAATTACACCAAGGAAGAAAATCAGTATGTTGTTACCAAAAGAAGGAAAAACGTAAAGTACAAAACAAAAAAAAAAAGGCCCACTCCACCGTGTGACCTGATACTAAAAGAAAAACTATCATTTATTGAGTTCTTAGTCAATGCAAAATATGACAGCAATGAGGCCCAGTGGGTTTTAAGGAAATCATCCAAGGTTACAGAGCTAGGAATTAGTAGAGAAAGGACTCTGAATCAGGGCTTTCTGAAACCAAAGTCCAATGTCTTCATTAACATTCCATACTGCTTTCTGTTCATCCTTTTTCATTATCTCTGTCACTGCCACTCCTTAAAAAGCTTTAATCTCAGTCAACCAGTAAGAGAGATGTCATAAAAGAGTTGACTTGATCTTTTTCCCCTCTGTGACCCTATGATTCAACTCAAGGCTGAAAGCATGTTCTTCCCCACATGTCATTCCATACATGCCCCAGGTTTGGAGGACCTGTGAAGAGAAATCTGGGTGTCTAACTTCTCTTGCAATGGGCAAGGCTTTGTTTGGAGTGCTTTGGAAGAAGAATGATGAAGAACATGCATTTCAGCATCAGAATCTTCTTACCCTCAGAATCTTGAAACATCACACCAATCCATTCTACAGCTGGATAGTTAACATTGAGCAATGTAAGGTGATTTATCTCTGACAATATAGCATGCTGTGTTACCACCAGACTGTAACTTTCTTCTGGGTAAAGAAAATGACCATTTATCCTTCTTTGTAGCCTCTGCGAACAGTAGGCATTTAATTATTATGTGGATAAAAGCAAACCTGATGAGTAAGAATGATGGCTTTGACTTGACTAGTTTTAGATCTAAGGCAAATTTCCCATTTTTCACAGTCTGTAATATCAAAGTTCAGATTCTGTGGAACCAAACAAGAGTTCTCCTGGAGGGGGGTGCATTACATACATGGAATTGAGAAATATTACAATGTCATTGAACCTGAGCACTGAAGTGAGGGGACTAGGAAAAGGAAAAGTTATCTAGTCTAGTTTAATGATTAAATTGCAGACTTTGGAATTAACCAGACCTGGGCTCAAATCGCACCTCAGCTACTTACTAGCTGTATGATCTTTTTGCAAATGACCCTCAAGACTTCAGTTTCTTCCTCAGCCAATATAAAACCTAACACATTTGTACAGAAGATTAAACAAGATTATGTATGTAGAGCCCTTGGCTTGGTGTTCCACCTACTTAGTCTCAGTAAATACTAGTCATTTTTTCAGCACTTCGTTACAGTTCTTTCTACCCCCCACTACAATTTCATGTCTGGAGTTGAAACTAGGATGGGCCAGATTTTAAAGATATTGAATAGTATTAGAGGCTGTAGGTTAAAATTCTTGCATAGAATATCATAATAAAGACTTTATAGCTAACAGAGTTTAGTGTACCAGTCATTTTACACCACGATACATTTATTGCTGTTACTGAAAGTACTTCAGTTGTTTTTTTACTTCTCAATATTTTTTTTGCTTTTTATGTTTGATCAGTTTGATTTTAACATTATTTAATAAATTTTATAGGTCAACTTCTTTGGGTCAAGGCTACACTCAGAATTGGAAATACAGATATCTGACACATAGTCTTGTCTAAAGTTCCTTGGAGCCCAAAACTAACAATAAGTTATAAACTTTAGGGGGAAAATCATCAAAAAATTAGAAGACAAGCTTGAAAAAGTTATACTGTGACTCAATACCACAGACACTAACAAAATAAAAAAGATATAAAAACAGTCCCAGAAATGTTATATGTTAGAATATGCTATATATATGTCTGTCATACATACATATACACATATATATGCATAGGTATGTTAAATTCTAGAAAGACAAAAAGCAAATGTACACAGAGCTAATGTAGACATTTATATAAGAACTTTAGGTTTAACCATAGGGAGATTTAGAATTTAGATCCTTATATTTGAAACATTTGTAAAGTATAAACTGAAATTAAGGAAACAATTGGATCAACATTTTCTGTTTCAAAGGGAGGCATGTGTTGGTAGAGGAGCAGTCAGGTCAATTGATCTGAAGACGCACAAGACACATACCCATGGGTTTGAGTCCCAGGTCCGGGGAGTAGACAACCAGTGTACACAACTAAAATGAAAATAAAATGGGGTGCTCCTTTCTCCTCTTTTATCCTCCTGCCTGCCTTCTCACCTTCATTCCTGCCTGTACCTTTCCTTCAAAAAAAAAAAAAAAAAAAAGACAAAAATATATAAAATTAAATGATGGATAAATACAACTAAAAAATACTTCCTTCTGTCCTTAAAAAGAATATAATATAAAATTCAAAGATAATAAGCTAGAGAAAATATTTGTAATATAAATGACAGGAGTTGATAAATTACTATATAGAAAGCTTGTCAATCAGTAAGTCGATGACAAATATCACAATGTAAAAAAAGCAACATGCACAAAGGGTATATACTCTAGTGATTCCAAAAACATGTACAAATGCTTACTAAAAATGGGAAAAGATTTCCAACCTAATATTTAAAAGCAAGGAAAATAAAATTGCACCGACATGCTTACACACACAAAGAATAAAAGAAATTTTTAATGATGTTTCTTCAAAAATCTTAGGACACAGAACAGATACTGGCAAATATGTACATCTTTTTTCCCTCCGTTTTTTTTATTTCTCAGTGTCTTTTCTAAAAACAAGTATTAGTTTGACACTGTAGGGGACATTGAAATCACAATATGTCTTCACTACTTTACTATTGGTGGTTTTTTCTATTCTTTGCTTGGTTTTTCTTAACAAGCAAAACCTACAATCACTTTAGATGCCTTAGCATGTGATTCAATTGAATTTCACTGTAACTAAAATGATCGACATTTTTTAATCTTGATTTTTTTCCTTGATTATTTCTTTTATTTACTTATAAACTTTAGGATACTGAATCAAACTTCTGGCTGTGGGTTTCTCACCACCCCAACTACCAGAGTTCTAATGCCCTTTACCACCACGTTTCCCCTTCCTTCCTTCACTCATCCCTCTCACCCCTTAAGGAGCCAGTCTTGTATCCTGTGAATTTTGTTGAGATTTGCCTGTTTTGTTTCTTTATATTCCAAATATACACGTGAATACAAGTGAAACCATGCCGCACTTCTCTTTTTCTTTCTGGCTTGTTTTACTTAGCACGATCCCCTCCAGTTCCATCCATGTTATTTGAAATGGCACAATTTCATCTTTTAAAAGAACTGCATAGAATTCCATGAAAATATATATATACCACAACTTCTTTATCCAGTCATCTGTTGACAGGCATTTGACTGTTTCCATGTTGTGGCTATTATGAATTGTGTTGCCATGAACATAGAATATAAATTTTTCTGATTAGTATTTTGTATTCTCTGGTTATATGCTTAGACCTCGATCAAATGGCAGTTCTATAATTTTTTGGAGTGATCTCCATTCTGTTTGCCAAAGAGGTTGCACTAATTTACATTTCCACTAACAGAAGACAGTTCCTTTTTCTCTGCACCCTCTCCAACACTTGTTTCTAGTCTTTTTGATAAAGACCAGTCTCACTGGTGTGAGGAAACACCTCATTGTGGTTTTTATTTGCATTTCTCTGATGGTGAGTGAAGTAGAGCATTTTATCTTGTGTCTGTAGTCCATCTTTTTGTCTTCTCTAGAAAGCTGTTTCTTCAACACTCTGGCCCTTATTTTATTTTATTTTTTTAAGGGAGAAGAGGAAGCACTTTCATTTTAATTCCATTTTAGTAGTTCACACTGGTTGTTTTCCCCCTGGACCTGGAACTTGAGCCCAGGGTTATGTGACCTGTGTCCTTCGGAGGCAATTGACCTAACTGCTGCTCCACCAGGGCATGTCTCTTCTACTCATTTTTTGAGTGGGTTGTTGACTTTTTGTTGTTGATGTATATGAACTCTTTATATATTTTGGAGATTAATCTCTTGTTTGATACATGTTATACATATATGTTCTCCCATTCAGTGGGTTGCCTTTTTGTTTTGGTGATAGTTTCTTTTGTTGTACAGAAAATGTTCAGTTTGATGCAGTCCCAAGTGTTCAGTTTCACTTTATGAACTTACACCTTTAAAAGTCAATATATTTAAAAACAAGCTTGTGTGTCTTTACACCTTTACAATTAGTACTCTACCTTGACCAGTTTGGGGAAAATCAAGTTGAGCTATATGTATATGTATATGTGTGTAGGGTTTCCTTTAAAATAGTTTTTATTTGGCAAAGACAACTCAAAATAATTTGCATATATTTTAATTTCCCTTTTCAGAGAAAAAAAGGAGAAAAAAAAAAAAAGCGCATTTTTCACCCCACCTACCTTACAAGTCCCCCATTCTATGACTGTAAAATTTAAGGCAAGTTAGCATCTCCAATTTAGACTCAATTGTAGCCAGATTACTTAATTCCTACCGTAAAGGATCCTAGGAGGTCCTGCTCAACCTTGACTCCCGGTCAATTGAAGGATAGAGGGAAGGTAGGGTCAGAACCAAGACTAACCTAATGAAATAGACATACTCTGAGGGACACTCAGAACGACTTGGTCTCTTGGGTCACTTGAAAGAAACTGGGCTTCTCTGAGAATCCTATAAACCCAATATCACCTAAACCTAGTGTACACAAGACCCACTTGTTTTTAGATTCAATATTCAAAGGATCACGTAGATTCAGATTGCTTTCAGAAAGTGAAAAGAAGAGTCGGACATCACTGAATCATTAGCTTTAGAATCATCAAGATGAAAGCAAGGGGGAAAAGAAGGACCTAGTAGAAGGCAGGTAAAACTTTTCAGAGCAAATAATTCATTAGAGACTTAATTTTATAACAGATATATTGTTAGAGATAATGCTCATGATCTTCTGGTTTTGCAGAGAAAAGGAAACCAATGCCTGAAGTAAATTATAAATTAGGGAAACAAACAGTTGATAGAAAAGATTTCACCTTCAGACAGCTATTCCCATTTTGTTTTTCCTAATGCCAGCTCCAAATCCTTTGGGGGTAAGGGTTGTACACTGTTTTGTTTGGGGCCTTTATTTAGGCTTTGTATCATCATCATTGTCCTCCTCCTCATCATCATTTCCTTGTGGAGATGGTTAGAATGCTTGATGTAGGAAATGGGAAAGAAAGTTGAAAAGTTCTTACTACTTAACAGCAGGACATCAGGTCTGTTAAGTTCTATGTTGCAATACATTTTTTGGTCTTTCTCTCCAGGCTAACTGCCAACAATTAGTTAACTTTATTATACAGACTAGCAGGCACATGGAAGGAGACTAATAAAAATATTTGTTGGTTTTTTAAAGAGAAAATGCTTCAGTTACTTTCCAAAAGCACTGTTATCATAGATCAATGTTTGTCAGTTCATGTAAACAGCTTTGCTATAAAAAATGTTTTCTTTTAAAGTGATCTATTGTCATGTGACTGTATCTGAAAAACCATCGACTTATCAGTAATGAATATAAGAATATTAATCTTGTGACTCATTATTCAGAAGAAATTAAAGAAATGTCTTCAAAATATAAGATTAGTTTCAAAAGAATAAAGGAAAAATGCGTGATTTATAAGGATTTTTTAGTTTGATTTACTTGAAACTAAAATTTAGAGGAAACAATTTTAAAACCTTGGCTAATTTTATTAAATATTTATGTAGTCTTAGAAAAAATCATATATATCTCAATTCTGACAGCTGCTTGGAAACTTAAGAATGCAGAAAAAAATGGCTATGAGTCATTTACCAAATAATAGAGTCAATTTTCTGATTTAAAAAAATTGGGTCTATTCATTTTATGTTCTTTTTTGGATGGTGCTTCTACCTGCCCAGGAATCACAGCTCTCTACCAAGGCAGACTTTTCAAATAATTCTAAGAAAGGACCAACACTGACATATCCATCAATGCCGGGAGAATTTTCTCATGATCCCTCAGGAGTACTCATCTCTGTACTGACACGATAAACCCAATTGTAGACCGCATCCACCCACTGTCCTTACTTATTAGCTATATAGCTTTTGACATAATTATTAATTATTAATTTGAAGTGTTTTATTAATAAATGACAATAATATATTTTAATAAGTACACTATTTAACCTAGAGAAAAGGAAAATTTGTTTTCTGTGTGATATTTGATATGCTTTCCCTGTGAGTTAACCACTAGAGGGCATCATGATGCTATACACTTAATACATTGACTATTGATTACTCTGAAACTGATTACTTGCAAAACACTGTTCTTCGTACTTACAGTTTTCATTTAAGTGGATAAAAATGGAGTGGTAAAATAATTAACTCATTTGTCTTCCATTAAATATGCATTAAGAACATTTGGCAGAATTGGAGACAGAGCCGGAAACCCCAAACCAACTATCACACAGTCAAGAGACTTCATGTCAGGTAAGAGTGGCTAGAACTAACAGAAAACGGAACACTTCAGCATGGTTCTTCAAGGTAAGCACATTTTTTTATAAATTTACTCCCTGCTCCATTATTTCTTGCATCATAAGTATTGTAACTTAAGAACCAACACATAACTAAATTCTACCTCTGTTCAAAGTCCAACCTGTATGTCTCAAAAATGATAAAGGGTGATTTCTACTCCTTGAAATAAGACCTCTGGATCTCAGCCAGTGATTCTCTCTAACCTACCTGTTTGGCAGACATTGTTGAAAATTGTTAGAAGTTGGACCTGCATTCAGTTACTATCTTGCATCGTGGTTTTCTTTCACACGAGTTAACATTTGGCAAAAGATGGCTCAGTGATGTTGCCTTTTCTGTTGTATGAATAACCTTAACTTAAACTAGAACAAATTATTTTACTAATATGCAATTATGTTGCAAGAAAACTGGACTAAATTGATTTAACTACATTTGTTTGATTTTTAACAAACTTTATTTTTCAAGAAGTTTTAGGTTTATAGCAAAATCAAGCAGGAAATAAAATCCCCCAAAATCCCAACACATGAACAACCTCCCTCACTGACAACATCTTCACCACAGCAGTACGTTCATGGTAACCAATGAACCAATACTGACATATTATTATTTGCCCAAAGTTGATAGTTTATATCTTTCACCCTTGGTGAAACTATGGGTTTGGCAGATATATACGATATGTATGCACTGTTGTAGCAGCATAATACAAAATAGTATCACTGTGCTAAAATCCCTCTGTTTTTCCTAGTCATCCCATCCCACTACTCCCTAGTTCCTGTCAACTACTGATCTTTTTACTGTCTCTATAGCCGTACCTTTTCCAGAATGTCACACATTTTGAATTTTCAGATTGGCCTCTTTAACTTAATGATATGCATTTAAATTTCCTTTGTGTTTTTTCAAGACTTGATAGCTTATTTCTTTTTAGTATTGAATAATATTCCATTGCCTGGTATACCCACAATTTATTTATCTATTCACCTATAACCTTGGTTGCTTCAGCTTTTGTCAATAATGAACGAAGTTGTTGTAAACATTTGTATGTAGGCTTTTGTGTGGACATAAGGTTCAAATCATTTAGATACTTTGTTTTGTTTTCAGCCAATCTGAGCTCTTTGAGCAAAGCTTCCTTAAAGCAGCTGATAGTGGGGCATTTTGCTTCTGTTGACTCAGAGCATCATGTGGTATCAGACTGGAAGGGAATGTGGTTGGCTAATCCAACCACTCATTCTATACTTTAGGAAATTTTGAAACACATACTTGTGAACTACTTGTTTTTCTATCATTTGTAAAAGTCAAATAAAGTCAAATATTCCTCGGTTCTGTTCTTTGTTTTGTTTTGAGTTGCTTTTTTAAAATGCAGCCAGATTAGTTTTTAAAGATCTCTTGCCCATGGGTTCAAGCTCAGATTTTAGCATTAACTATCAGAAAAGAAAAACATCCTAAAATGGACAAACATGAAAAAATAGAACAAATACTTTTCAAATGCAAAGTCTGGGAGGGAAATGGGCATGAAGAAGAAACAGTTTTAACAGTGAGAGGTTTTGTTAAAAGTGTGTCTTCAAGTTGGTGATTTTTACTTCAATGGTATTGTAGATAACTCTTCTTTTGCAGATTGTCCAAATGGTGAGCAGCGTCCACATTCCCTTCCAGTCTGATACCACATGATGCTCTGAGTCAACAGAAGCAAAATGCCCCACTATCAGCTGCTTTAAGGAAGCTTTGCTCAAAGAGCTCAGATTGGCTGAAAACAAAACAAAGTATCTAAATGATTTGAACCTTATGTCCACACAAAAGCCTACATACAAATGTTTACAACAACTTCCTTCATTATTGACAAAAACTGAAGCAACCAAGGTTATAGCTGGGTACTGGGTACATAGCTGGGTACTGGCTTTCACTCTGGAGTATCAGTCACAGTAATGTAACTAGATGCTAAATGAGACCTTTCCTGTTACTTCCCTTTTCATGTGAGTCCCAAAGCTCAGAGTCATAGGTAACACTCTCACCGCATAAAGAGAGATGTTAAGTCATCTCTGCAGAGCTTGCCAAGGAAATGCTCTTTACTCCAGTCTGATCAGAAGAAAATGAGAATGTAAGTTTCTTTGGTGGGTACTTTTGGAGGAGAGCCTGGTGTTTCCCTCAACTCAAGACAAATGAAGATCTTTACAAGAACGATTTGTCCAGAGTGTGGGTCTTGGCAGGAGAGGCTATGGATTGTGGTGACTGGTATCTAATTCTTACTTGAAAGAGTCTACAGGATTGAATAAGTCAGTTGCAGAAGTTGGACTGACATAACAAGAAATCAGCCAGAGCTGCACCCCTGGCTCCAGGAATGGAATGTTCTTCTTGGGACGAGAGGAGTGGTCTTATCAAGAACCCACAAAAGCACCTGCATCTGTTAATATAGGTACTTGCAAAATCTTAGGAAGAGGTGAAGGAGCAAGCCTCCTGGAATGACTGGCAGAATGATACAGAACTGACCCACTAGGGAAGCTAGTGTCTGCGAGGTCACCACTTAAACTAGAAGAGAAAGTCATCTGTACCACTTCTCTACATATTGCAATGTGGAGAGAATTACAGGAAAATGACTACAAGAAAGCTTCATGTATCTTCTGTCTTTCTCATTAAAAACCATAATCTAAGTGTCAGGAAGATAGTCTCCATCATTCCTACCTTCCAAATATCCTGATGACTGGATCCAATTGACAGAAACTAATTCATGTCTAGAAATCTACCTGTAAGAGTGTAGCATCTGCCTAACTCTTCCTAAGAAGCAAGATGAGTGGCATTTGAATGAGGCCCACAGTAACCCAGAAAGAAAGGACCCATAATTTAGCTTCTGTTGCAAAGAGAGCTTCATTGATAAGATTATAATGATGCTGACTAGCCAACATACTTTTTCTTTGACCTCATCTCATCTTCCTCTCTGTTGTTTATAGTGCAGAGGGGCCAGGAGTAGCAGATAGCTAGGAGTAGTACAAACAAGGTGGGAATATCATAAAGAGGTTATGTCTGTTTCTTGCACTACAGGCGTCTGAGATTGTGTTAGATTTGTGTGATGTGTAGTAAAAGTATGAAATCAGAGTTTTGATATTAGACACTTTTTAATTGCTGAAATCATGACTGCTCATTACTCTCAGAAGTTAGAGATGATATTTAGTAAGTTTACTAAAGAGGACAGTCTGAACATTGACCAATCAGAATGCAGGCTGGTCATAAGTAACTGGCATAACTCTGTAACTGTTTAGCTTAGTTATTGGTCCAGCTGGAAAGTGCCCTGTATTAAAGAAGGATCTTCCACCAAAGATACTGTTTAGAGGAAGGAAAAGCATATCTACCAGAAAGGATGTGAAAATTAGGTTATGAAGAAAATGCATTATTTTCTGCTCACACCATAATGTTGAGCTCATTTCATCAACTGATTACAGTAGATTTTTCACTGAGATTAATTTCATTGATCTCTTTATTGCTCTGTAGTAGTCTTTGATAACTGAAGTTTAATAAAGAGATATCAGACTTTGCTTTCTTGATTTTAAATTTAAAGAGTTGGTAAAGACTCATCTGCCATGTGACTCATTCCTCTCTCTATTCTTCCAAAGAAACAAATGATTCAACAAGGAGTTTGTCTGGGTATTTCAATCCTAATGTCTCTCTTTAAAGCAAGAGCTATAACTTCTCAGAGAAGACTGGTGGATAGTTATAAGAACACAATATTTACACAGCTGAGATTTCAATAGATGAATTTTTCTTGGCTGCAGGCACATATTTCCAAAGGTAACAACTCATGCCATTCTGTGGAGCCTGGCGTATTGACATATAAATATCTTTGTAGATTACCACTAAAGACCATTCCTTTTGATGTGCCATGGTGGCTCCAGCACTAAGTATGCTGCTGGAGTGTGGACCCCGGAAAGCCCAAGGACTCCCATTCTTGATCAGGTGGGTAAGTGGGTTAGCTGAGTGGAGCTAGAGGGGTCGGGAATAACCAAAAATAAACAAATAAATGCACTTACTCCTCCTCTCCTTTTCTTCCTTAAAAATGCTTCTTCTTCCTCTCCCTCTTTAAAAACAAAACAAAACAAAACAAAAACAAAAACAAAAAAATCAAATAACCATTCCTTTTAAAATCTTTGAGAGTTTTATGGGAGTTTATACTTATTTTTAACTAAGGGTCACGCAGTAGCAGTACACATATACAAACATGCATCCATATTTTACTGTTTTTAACAGTCATGTCGCAGCAATATGTTAAAAAGCAATAAACAACCCCAAAGCTTCAAACTTATTCAGCAAATTCATTAAATTTGTTTTAGAATTAAATTTGTTTAGAATTAAAATGGCCAATTTGTCACTTTAAACATTTACTAAACTAAGGGGCATTGCCTCGGCAGAAGTACTGCATTTGAGGCTCCTGCCTGTGACTGTGTGACTTCTCTACGGCTAGATCGCAGTGACGGGGAGATGTTCAGGAACACTGGATCACTTGGCAAAACTAGAGTGCACTGCAGTGTCATTGGTCCAAATTGATTCTATTCTCTGACTAAAAGGTTGCATCTGCTATCTGTAGTGTGGGGGTAGCGTGGGGGCCGTGCACAGACAGAGTGTCATGATGAGTAATGTCTGCCCGCTGCTGTTTTCCAATCATTGCCATTGGAGGCTAAGAGAAGAGAGGGACAACGTTCACTGGTTACTGTGAAAGCACCTGGTTTACATGCAGATTTCAAATAAATCCTCCAAAATTAGCTTTCAGAAAGTTTTTAAAATAATTCTGCTTGGTTCTTTCCCCGCTCTGCACCTAGAGCTTCATCCCCATCAAGAAAACATTTCCACTCACTGTAAAGCCAAGTCTACTATTTCATGGTTCTTATTTAGTTTAAAGTTGTTCTCTGCTTTGAATCACAAAACCAAAGACGAAGGAGTTGCTTCTTTTGTCAGTATGTTGGCTTTCTTCCAAATTCTGACAACCCCCCCACCCACTTTTTTTGTTTGTTTATTTTATTAAGCAGAATGGGAAGACGAGCAAGCATTTTCATTCAGGCAGAATATCATAAAAGAAAGAAAAGGACACAAAAGCATCAATATTCAGGAAGACAAATGAGATAATATTCAAAATTCTTTCTAGTTAAATTATGATTCTAATATGAAGGATACTTAAACAAAGAGGGGACGGGGGAATGCTCAGTCTTACTCAATATAAACCCGGGTTTCCAGAGATAGATGAAATCTACACATGAGATGTCACTCAGCCGACACAATGCCTATGAGGACTCCAAACATGAGAATCCTACTATATCATGCACAACTCTGCCCCATCACAGAGTTTATTAGGCCTTAATTCTTGCCCGTGTGCTTATCATTAGAACAGACAAGGTTCTATTGTTCCATTTCCTTCCAAGGAAAAAACAAAACACTCAGGTGTAGAGGCCAGTAAAGAGATTTCCCTTTCAGAAACAGAGAGGCTCTTGCCTGAGGCAAGAGTTTGAAATGTGCCATATAAAACTTCTCTTTCTGTTTCCAAATAGGCTTCATATATATGCCAGTGAAGATAGAAGCGGAGCACAGTTCAAATTAAAGACAATTTTGCCTTTTCAACACAACAGATGAGGGGCTGACTCATCCTGGACACCCTCACCAGTCTTTCCCCCAAATTTGGCTTTGAGATGGATTTTCCACAGTGAGAATTACAAAACTACACCCAGGAACTATCACTTGTCCTATCTTCTCTGGTCCCCCAGAGTTAGGTGGAGTCCCAACAAGGGGTGAAACTCTTAAAAAAGAAGAATTGCAAAAAAGACCAAATCCAGTTGGCCCCATGGATCAAGGCCAGAGCCTGGTGACACTTAGATCTGAGACCCAGAATGCCACAGAGGGAAATCTGCAGGTGGAGTGCTGCCCAGACCCTTGATGTCTCCTAGGGCAGTATCCAGAAACTGGGCCTTTATTCCTCAGTGCGTGCCGTGTCATTTGTGAAAGCTCTGCCCACAAAGCCATCAGATGGTAACAATTTTCAGTCACTTCCAACATGAGATGGTTTTTGAACTTTAATATGCAACCTAATTATGACTGCAAACACTTTGTTAAGCAAACAAACTTCAAACCCTTTTTTAAAAAAACAACTCTTCTCTGGTCATTTCTTCTTGAACAAAGACTTTAAAAATAAAACTGTGTGGGGAATCCAAGGATTAAAAATATTGCACAAAATTAAATGTCTTTAATGTAATCACCACTTGAGTTCTGAGTATCTGAATGCTTTCTGTTAAATCCAAACCCAGAAAACACATCACTATGCTCTCTTTCTGCTCTTTAACCTCTCAACTTCTACCCCAGAGTTACAGGTATTTTAAAGTAAGATAGATGCTTTTATGTGTCCCATAGTTTACCTTGGCTTGCTGGCCTCCTCTGATTCTGAAGTATCTAAGTATCCTTTGAGGTTTCTTCCCTCTCTGTTTGGACTCCCCTCTAATCCACCACATCCCCCAACTTTGGATTTTCTCAGTTACTTTTCACTATTCTTAATCATTTTCAACAACTGAGATCATTACATAGCAAAGGGAAACAGACTGATATCTCTTTTCAGGAGAATCAGGGAGACTGGCAGATTTGCAATATGGGGGGATGTGGGGAGTAGCTGCATATTAAAATGGGTCATCTAAGAAGCCTACAACTTCTGCATCTCCAGAGTCTGTAGAGTTATGCATACCTCCCTGGCTTTTATTCCCCTGGGGTTAATTTCCTTTCAGCCTTCTCAATCCACCTATAATCTTTTTTACACTTCTTGTGTCTTTTTCTTCATTTTATTTCAGAGAGAGATCAGTGATTGAAATATAGTCAGATTTCTACCTGTATAATTCAATAAGAAGTGAAAGAGATAGTAGGTGTGTTCCCCAGATTTCCAGAATACTGATCTTTCCTTACAAAAGGGCAAAGTTATAAAGAACAAACTTTGAAAGAAATCTAACACTGCCTCAATTTAAGAATCACCCAAGGACATCTTACACCCATACTCTGTCAACGTCCCATCTCTCCCTGGTTTTCATTCCCAATAATGAATTATTTTTACACCTTTGTGTGGAAAGGACTGAAGCAAAAGTTTCATCTATAATCAAGAATCTCAGAAGACCACTTTCTCCTAGGGAAGCCTATCTGTTCTTAGTGCACTGAAATCTGATTTTGTGACAAATGATTTTGGTTTATTCCCTTCCTGAGTCTCCTTCCTCTGCAAGTGAGATTAGTATGCTGGGATCTCAGGGAAAGTTTTCCTTACTGATGAGATTTGACAAGAGGAAGTAAAAGTTTTGCTGTCTCTGGATCTTCTTGGCATTTGGGGGCAGGAATAATGGCAACTGTCTTAGGGCCACGAGGGAATTCAGTCAAAGCAGAAGGGAGGAGAATGTCTACACTTGCCTGGTCAGTTAGGAAGGAAGGAATCTCTTCATGGCCTGAACCCAAGGCAGCCTCCCCCTGGGCCCCATTCCCAAATGGAGAAGAGCCTACCAGATCTTGTCCCCCCATCTGCTGAAGTGGCAGTTTGAGGACAAAAGCTTCTGATCTCTGATGAAGAAAAGCTGTCCCAACCGGAGCTTGCTTATGCTCAGTTGTAAAACTGAGGTTAATTCTGTTCATTCCTTTGAAAGCTGAAGTAGTGACATGGAGCTCACAGGAGTGCTTCTATTGCCCTGCTGCTGCTGTGAGGGCCTGTACCAGCGCCTTCTCTCGGCATAGAGAACGAGTGGATTTGTTTTCAAGCTCTAACAGTCAGGGTAGAAATTTGTCTCTTGTGGTTTCTCTGTTGACTTGTTGAAGGGTTAAGATAGATGGTGAATGAAAAATATCTCTGAGTTAAGGTTAATGATACCGAAATTGTGATGAGGGCTGTTGAAATCACAGTTGCTGTACATAATTTTTAAGTTTCTAAATGAATCTCAGATTGTTTTTAACTTGACTGCGACAGAAAGGTTAAAGAAGGCCCACTGGTTGATGTGGCATTTGGTGATTTCTTTCCTCTTTACACTCAAAACTTAAATAGTGAGAGAGAGAAAGAACTACTTCATAAGTGCTTCTTACCTACCGTCTATCTGGTTCCTGGGTGGAAAAATCCTGGGACCACTGAAAAATCTACAAGGGGCCACCCTGGTGGAGCTGTGGTTGGGTCCACCGTCTCCAGCCAGGAGTAGTCCACGTGAAGTTCATGGACTTAGGTTCTTGCTCTGGGCTGGGTGAAACACTCAAGACGGACAACTAAATTAAATAAAATAATTAAGCCCGTCTTCCTCCTCTCTCTTCCTGGCTGCCTCCTACACAACTTCATTCCTGCTGGAACCTTTCATTTAAAAATAGAATAGGTTTTCAGAGTCTATTCAGTAAGCATTGTTATTAAGAATGAACTGTTGTTGGGCACAGCCTAGGTGGCTGAGATGACTGAGATGACTGGGTGTGGAACCTGTGAAGCCTAAGGGCCTGGGTTCGAGATCAGGGCTTGAATGAAATGGTTGAAAGGACATGTGGCATCAGGCTCATTCATGGAAATGGCTATTTGATGGGTCATAAAACTAATTAAAACCAAATTTTAAAAAAGCAAAAGAAATACTGGCAATAGCATTCAGGATGTGCGTGGCCAACTTCAGTTTACTATATTATTCAAAATGACTCCTTCATGTGGGAAAATATTTTTACTTCAAATAAATACAGGAAAATATAATTGATCTAGATAAATAAAAGAGTCAGACAAATTAGCACTTGCTCAAATCCTAAACTAAGTCAGGCTACAGAGCCTAAAAGAAATTGAGTAAGTCTGAATTTTTGTCTATTTCTAGGTAGGGTTTTTAAAGAATTTTTAGATGTAGAAAAACAACATTATTTGACCAGGATGTCAGAGATTAGAGATATAATCAGGAGGTAGTGGCAAAGGAAATAACAGCAAAAAATAATAAAGCAGAGCCTCTAAGTACATCAAGTAGATCTGCATAGCTACCACAGAGCTGAGAAAACTGAAGCTGCATTTCAAACAGATGAAATGAGTACATAATCAGAACTTGACTTGCAGCTCTCTTTTTTTCAACAGGGTTATTTACAGAAACAAAACAGCTTCAGAAAAAGATGCTCATTGACATTACTTTGTCTAACCTTTAATTCTTTTAATCTATCAAATATTTAGGAAGAATCTTCAGTGTATCAAATATTGGTACTGTGGGGACAAAATGAGACTTTTGGCCTCAGGGAGTTATCGCAAACAATTACCCAAATAATCATTGTATTAAAGTTACGACTGATGCTTAAAGGTAACCACAGTAAGTTTTGAGAGCATGCTAACATGATTCCTAATTTTGTTGGGAGTGAGAGTTCAGGGAAGGTGCCCGTGGATATGAGATGACAATGGAGATCAGCAGAGTGAGAAAATTAATCACTAGGTGAAGAAATATTGGAAAGATTTCCCAGCAGAGGACACAGAATGAGTGGAGCGGGAGGTGTCCTAGTGATCAGCAAAAGTCAAGGAAACCCAAGAATGCCAGAGCATCACCACAGAGGTAGTAAGCAGACAGGACTGAGAGGTGGGCAGGGACCAGGTTTTGAATATTTAACAATTTGGAAAGGCAAGCATGGAACTGACCAGCCAGAAGGAAGGCTGCTTCTCTCTGGTGGAACTAGTACAACTGGCTGACCATCAGTCCTGAAGGAAAGACCTTGCAGGACATGTTATGAGGTCTAGATTTGTTGCTTAGAGTCAGAAGAAGACACTAAGATATTTGTAGCAAGGGAGCATCAGGGTCAAATGAGTTGTAAATGTTTTCTAGAGAACAGTCTGTGAAGATGAGTTCAGTTTACCTGCGACTGCCCACCAGACAGATGTAAAGTGGTGCTGGAGGCTACTGAGAGAAGAACTCATATGGCAGTTTCTGCCCTCGGGAACCTGCAAATGATCGCTAACACCACTGTGATAATAACTGCTCAAGCATCTGCTCTGGTTGGGTAGAACGTTCTAAACATTCTTCAAAGTGGTAGGTGGAAGCAGCAGAGAAATAGTCTTTGTCTGAAATGCGTTGTTATCGCTTGACATATATGAAAATAGCATCCTAGTTGCTCTGAATTACAAAAGGAAAACAAATTAACTTTTTATTATTGAAGATATCTTTTTATGAAAGCTCAGCATTTGTAGCTAACTCATTGCCCCCTACATCTGCATAAATCACTCTCCAAATACAGAAAACCATGGAGTCTCTTTGAGAGTATAAGTTCCTAAAAGCTGTCACTGGCACCCATAACTCTGCCTCCATATATAAACACAAAATTATCTTAGTTCCAAGACTATCATCTCTCTGTCAGTCTGGGTACTGCTACACACACACACGTGCGTGCGTACCTGTGCCTACACCCACACATGCACACACAAAGAACTGTCAGAGACGTTCCCTTGCAGGTGCCATGATGTCTGTTGGTCAAGTTAGGGAACACCTTCCCAGAATGTCTCTGAAAAGTCAAAGGAGGCCTGTCTTCCCAGAAGCCACATGAGGCTCATTCTCATCCCTGTCTGAAACAAGTGCCTTAGCAAATCTAGGCAAATTAGTGTAGACCCATAGTTGAGGGTGTCAACCTAAAATCAAAGAAAACAGACTGAGGTCAAAATTTATTTTTAAGTCTTTATTTGATGTATTGCAAAAGTAATTTAGCAAAAACTAAATGACCAAATAAATGGAAAACTCATTATAGCACAGTCAGAAAATGCATGTACAAAGAAGAAAAAGCTTTCCTTCTTCTATTCTCGCTCTATAAGGATACCAATTTAATAAGACATGTTAGAATTTTCTATGTGTGTGTGTGTGTATATATAGAGAGAGAGTTTTTCCCTCTTATAAAAATGGAACTAGTCCAACATATAATTTGACATATTGTTTTCATCACCTAATAATATATTCAAGACATCTGTCTGAATAGTCTGGCAGCATCTCAATCATATTAATAACTGTTCATAGTATAATTTATCATCATTTTTATATATTCCCTTATTATTTGCAATTTATTTGCTTCCAAATGATAGGACATCCCTGTTAACGTCTCTCAACTTAATATAAATCTGTACTCATTTTGCCAGCACATATATTAAAACTGGAATGGCACAGAGAAGATTATTATGGTCCCTGCATAAGCATTCCATAATTAAAATATGTATGCATACATATATTTTTATATATATATATATATATATATATATACACACACATACATAATACACAATGGTATCTGTTTTGACCACTTGATCAAGTTACAAAGACCAGATAAAACAGTAGAAGAAAAAACTCACAATAAATCCTAAAGCATATCTAAGGTATAAAGCTTTACTATAGAGCAGGAGTTGACAAACTTTCTCCGAGAACCAGATAGTAAATATTTTAGGCTTTCTGGGCCAGGAAGCAAAACCAAGGGCATTATGTAAAAACTGAAATAGCAAGAGAAAAAACTAACTTTTACAGTTTTTCATTTTGATTTTTTTTATTTTTAGAAATATAATTGAGTACAATATTTTGTAATACAGATCCACTAATAAGAATGAAATTTTCTTGGAGAGGAGCTAATATTTCCTCAATGGGAGCTTACAATTCACATTATCTGTAATCAAAATTGGTTGTAAACATTTCTTAGTTCATGCAGATATGCAATAAGATTTCATGTGTTACATCTTTGAAAAGGTCTTGTAACACACGTAGGTGATCCACACAGCGCATGTCAGTGTTGGCTCAAAACCACCTTAGTGCGCTTTTTGGTGCGTGGAATGCAGGCAACGAATCCTTTGCTTTGCTGTTGAGCACAAAAGCAGTCATGCAACATCTTCAACAAATAGGTATGGCTGCATTCCAGCAAATCTTTATTCATCAGTCTTTATACTAACTTTTGAATTTCATGCAATTTTCACAAAATATTACTCTTGACTTATTTTAAACCAGGAGAAAACATAAAAACTATTCTGGGGCTGTTCAAAAACCAGCAGCAGCCCTGATTTGGTCTAGGATGGGCCTTTTCCAATTCCTGTTATGGAGGAATCTTAAACTGGGAAAATAATTAACGTTCATCCACTCTGTTTCTTCTACATCTCTGAATGGCCTACACCGAGTTTGCTGCAGAGGACTTACACCAATGGAAACATATGCAAATCCTCACACTGGACCTTCCAAGATGTACCTGTTGCTCTGGTTTAGTGCCAGCCCTCCTCCTCCAGGAAGCTGTCCCCAGTTGCTCTGGTCCATCCTGACATTCACTCTTTTTGCCTTCCCATTCAACTCTTAACTCATGCCACATAATTTATCTTTTAACCCTTGGTGAATTCTCACAAGTTTCAACTCTTCAATAAGACCCAAAACACTAGAAGAAGGGAATTGATGTTAGCCTTAATTTTCTTTCCCTGGAAAACTAACTCCATACCAGGAACAATCAGAGGCTGTGGGTTCCCCAATGGGCAGGATCAGCTGCTCTCCTGGCATTGCTTTAGGGATTAGACTGGGTTGCTGTCCACCCACCTCTCTGGCCCAGAGCCTCCCATCAAAGTCTGACTCTACTAAGTCAACAGTGATGCCATTCACGTGGGCACCGAAACTGTAAAGCTCAAAGAGGGGACAGGTCCACACCACTCCAGCCATGGCTGGACACCAACAGAGCAGCACCTACATCAAAACTATTAGAAAAATGATTCATAATAAACGTTTTTGTAGGCATGAAATTGTAGGAAACACTGATCAAGTTCATTCTCCAATTTTTATTTTAACTAAACACATGAATTTCTAAGGGAAAGAGCAAAGTCTGGTATCTTCTATTCCACTTCAGTCTCCTTGCTTGCCATTGTCTTTCTTACAAAATATTGTCATCATTACAATTTGAAAATTAAAAAGCTGGTCCCAGATTTTTAATATGAGCCCCACAGTGGCAACCAATATTTTGAAGCTTGTTAAAGGAGGAGTTTAAAGTACCCGATCAGTATGTTTTCATTTTTGATGACTTAGAGTGCAGGATTAATAAAACACTCCAATATGTGGTAAGAAGAGGCGATATCACCACACCTTGGGTGGGGGAAAGCCACTTGGCATGGCACCCTGTCTTGCCACACCCCTGAGGTGTGGCAGAACACCAGAGTATCACCACACCTATGGAGTGTGACGGCTCAGTGAAAACCAAACACTTACAAAGGTGAAGGAGAGAAATCAACAGACGTTTGTCAGGAAGTGATACTGGAAAATGATCTAACGCTAGGACATTTTCACTGGGAGTGAAAAAACACAATTAAAGAAACTACTACTTTGAAGATGTGGGGCACTTATCAGGGTTACTTGTGATTTCCATTGTCTTGTTTTTTGAAGGGGTTGGAATTAATGTCCTTTCTGCACAATCTCAAGACAGGACATCTCCAGGTTACTCTACTTTCTACACACTATAAGGCTTTGGAGACTGAGCTGAAAATTTAATTAACATTATGCAAAATGTGGGCTTCTGGTATTTCTAGTAAGCTTTAAGAGTTGCCAAACAATACTGCCAAGTTTCCTTGAGCCTGGAAAGGTCTGGAAATGCTAATCCAAGAAATCAGGCTGGCTGGGTCAACAAGAAGTACTAATTCTCTCATAGGCTGAAAGGGAAATGCTTTGAGACTGAGGAAGTGGACTTCCTTTTGGGAGGGAACATTTAGGCCCAAAGGATGTCAGTTTTGGAAAGTTCTAGGTGGGACCAGACGGTGCTGAGAAGAGTCCGCGAGATCACAGAGACATGGGAGGTAGGCACGAGGGAACAAATGCTAATCATCATGCAGTGGGGCCCCCCTTCTCCAGATAAGATTTAATGTCTAAAACGATCAGAGGAATCAATTCCAGTGGTCTGTTTTCCTCAGTGAAGTCGGAGGATGTCAAGGTTTCCATACGTGATTATGGAGACAGAAACACATTGTCTCCCTTGGTGGAAGTTTTGGCTTTCACACAGGTTTGACTTTATTCATAGTTTATATATAGTTCATTTAAAATGGCACCTGATTTCCTCCTTTTTGTTCTACTTTATTACTTAGAAGACTGACTGGCTGTCAACAAGAATTTATTTTGCAACAAGCATTTTCAAGAAAGAATCATACATAACTGGTATTAACAACATTATTTTTTTAGTAAAGAAAGCAACAGAAAAACCAAAGCAAATATGTTGAGTCTTCAATATAAGCTGGATTCTGGTTAAAGTGCTTTGCATTCATTATTTCCTTAATTTTAGATTTACATTAATTTTAGAATTTTTACAAATCAGAAAATTTATTAAATTTCAAAGTTGAGAAAAAGGTTTGTCAGGAGAGAAGTTTCTTCAGCTACACTAGCTAGATTGGTAGAATAATTATGGTTGTCTGGATTAGTATGTAGGTAGATGATGGGTAGTAGGGTCTCAATTCATTCTTCAAATGGCAGTTATTCAGATGCTCTGCTTCCCCTCCTTCATGCCATGTGCAAGCACTAATAGATCTCTCAGAAGGAAAATGGAAATCTTTTGGCATCTTTTCGTCTTTCTGAGGAACCCATTCCTTGACTTCAGTTTCCACCTGATGTATACTGTTATTGCTTATCATTGCTTCTTTCGACTATTTATTCATTCACTTATTGTATTGCTTGACTAATATGTCTAGATACTATGTTATACATTTTGTATCCAGGGTATACTGCCTGCCCTCGAGAGATCTGCTGTCTATTCCCAGCTTCCCAGGAAGCAGGAGGCAGGGACAAGGGCCAGATCTGCAGAGTGTTGCCTGGGGAACAATGAGACAGGATGTGCTTAGTGATTCGACATGTGCAGCCAGTGTTGTCTCCTCTATTCCCAAATAGGAATTGAGAGATCATTACTTCTAAGGAGTCAATGTCAGAAGTCAGGCAGAAGAGACTTTGTGTAGAAGCAAAGTCCAATTAGTGAGAGAAATGGAAGAAAATAAATGAGACTAACTATTCCCATTTGGGGGTAGAGGAGGATTGGAGAACTGGCCCAGTCAAGGGCACCTAGTATATAGAACTCCTCTTAGGCACAAATTTCTCCACGAACCAGGAGGAAGATTTCAAGGATGCTGTTTATGGCATTAAGGCAGATCAGAAATTCAGAGAAGGAGAGAATACAAGAAAATTAATAACCATGTTGAAAAGGCTCATGCCCAGTAGTCAAATGACTATGGATTCCAGATTCAGATCGGAATGGTACTACTACCACTACTTCCTTGAACAAGTAACTTCGACTCTGTGAAATCTCTCCTCTCCATAATAGCAATAATGTTTGTGCTATGAAAATTAAATGAAATAATGAATACAAACCCCTGGAACATTCTAGATATCCAATAACAGTATTTATTTCCACTATTTTTTAAGTGTAATAGGATAAGTGTTATAACAGGAGAAAATACCCAAAATGACATCGCTGTGTTTCCCTGGATATGTGTAGAGGATGGAGTTATCTGGTGCAGTCTTGACAATGAGGAGATCCCAAGTGTTCATGAAGGGAAAGTAGAAGAAATTACAATAATGAAACGTGTCTATAGTCTAGTGCCTGGAGAAAGGAGCACATGAAGGAATTGGTGATTGGAAGAGGCAGAGCCATGAGGAAATGCATGTCAGCTACAAGAGCTGTATCAGCCTTAACTAGAAGATGGTCAAAGATTTTAATCTGGAATCTGCAAAGACTGGATAATAATAGCTAACACTTATGCAGCCAACACTTAATTAGAACTTCCTATGTGCCAGGCAGACACTATTTTAAGCATGTTAGATATATTAACTCACTTGATCCTCACCTAACCCTTTGAACTAAATCATAAGAAAATGAAACCACAGAAAGCTAATGAACTGGCCCAAGGACATATCATACTAAAAAGCCCCTGATGTGTACTTAGATGGATAAGACACAAAGGAAGATATCTGGAGAGAAGAGAGGTTAGAAAAGAGAGGACATTAGAAATGAGCTAGGAGGGACTCTCCAAACAGGAATTGAAGGTGCCAGAATTATGACAATTGGGGAAAACAGGAGAGGATACAATTAAAGGAAAAATCCATAGTTGTAAAAAAATCTAGTGACTAGTGGAGGTGGAGACAAGTTATTCCTTTGGGAAAAACTCTTGTGAATTCAGTTGGTCCATTTTTCTCTTTGAGACAATTACATCATATTGTGTTTTTCCAAAGGGATGGATTTACCAGAATGATAGCTTGCACTTTCACCAATATCAATTCAATTGTCTCTACTCCCCAAATCTAAACACTCAGGATATTTTAGTTTTCACCTTGAAGTAGGGTATTTACTCTTCATCTAACAATAGACATGTTGTTTCTATCTTCTAGGAGTTTCACTTTGATGTGTCAAAGGAAATGTCATGAACCCTAGGGGAGAGTCATCACTGCGTGAGAGTAGGATAAACAGCAGGTGTGGCTGAGCTTTAAGAGAGGTGCCAGTCCTCCTATTCCATTTTTAGGGATAAAAGAGATGAATATTTTAAATATTTTGGTTTTCAGAAGTCAAAGACAGTTTTCAAGAGTCCATAAATAGAAAGTGAACAGAGTAAAGTTGATCAGAGAGAGATGCCTCTCAGAGTTCTGACGACCATGATTAAGAAGCTGAAACCAACACAGTCCTCTTTGCATCACTTGGTGAAGCAGGTGGGAAGCAGATGGCTGCCTGAACACCTGGCTAGACTGAAGGCATCTTTTTAATTTGGATATGAAGCAATGATATTCTCTTTTACAACCTTACAAATCAAACTGTATCCTAGATACAAGTAAACAGATAACCTGCAATAGCCAGGTCTGGGGGAAAGAAAGAGATAATAGTAGTAACCCCTTAACTTTCTATTGTGCATTCTTCATACAATGGTTTCAGAGCAATGATAATGTGCATATTCTTATATTCACTGAGCAGCGAAGGAATCTATGGCTTAGAGAACTGTCTTGCCCAAGGTGATAGCATGATGGAGGCAGAACAGGGACAGGTCAAACGGCAAGATTAGTATCTCTGCTACCATACCATGATGGTTTTAGTTCTTCTAGCAACAAAATCCTTTCTTTCTGACAGCAGAGACTTCCCATTCCTGGAAGGACCCTACTCTCCTTCTTAGGAATGGACATTTAGCTAGGATGCATATCTCCTCTGATTAAAGAATAGATTGACCATACAAGTTGGGTCAAATTCAGTTCGCCCCTGTCCTCCCCATCTTTCTTTCTTGGTGAAAAATGTGCTGTTCCTGCTGCAGTTGTAAAGATGGGAGGCTTAAGCAACCTCTGTTATCATACTTATCAAAGGAGAACAGTTTTGAAAGAGATACCAAAAACGAATAATATTTAAGCCTCTAATTATAGCCATATTGGATACCAGTCCTACCTTTCGACTCTTTGGTCACATTAGCTAATCAATTAATTTTATTGCTTAAACTCATTTGAGCATTTGTCTTGGTTTTTGATTATGGATTTGGTTACTTTCATCCAAGAGTCCAGACCAACAGGTACCCACTAGAAGTAGTGTACTTCAACATGAGTGGCTCGGAGAAGACCTTCTGAACACACTATCTGGTGCCCCTCCCTCACTTTTCACTCACAGTCTCCCCCTTACTGCTGGGTCACCCAAGCTGAGAAACCTACAATCTAGGGTTACTTCAGAAAACTCTGATCCTTCCTTTCTGTTACCAGAATGGTTTCTTCTTTTATCTTGGATTCTCATTAAGCATGTCTTATGTAAGGTCAGTGGTGGGAATATGAGATTCTGGGAGTCTTTGAACTCTAGGAGGGAAAAGGGAAGAGTAGGTGGCACTGTGGTGGATTTGCACACAGACATAGTCATTGAATCAGGGACAGGGTGGGTTTTATTCATCTTAGCTGTTTATATTCTTTCTGACAGCTTTCATACACTCAATCAATAAAGTAGACTCCTTCATATGACCTTCATTTACCCAGGAAGGTCCACAAGGGTTTTTCTATTAGAACCTTCAGTCCAGAGTCACTACCCACACTCCTTGCATGGATGCTAGTCCAGAAAAGACTATGACAAAACCTGAGTCCCTTCATACTCTCCCAAAGCTAAAAAAAATTACTTGTGAAATCTAAACATGTTTGCTTTTCCTATTTCAACTGAAGTACAGCCTTTCAAAAGAAATACTTTATGTAAACACAATAACAAAACATATATAGGCAAAAAATACAGGCACACAATGAAGTTGAAAGGAAATTCTGCCATTTCACTACTACAGCTTACAAGCTGTTTCTTCAGCAATACTAAATTCTGAGAAAACAGTAGCTATTTTGAGGCATGAATTCCAGCCCCCAAACCAAAACAAGTATCTTTGATTTCTTTAAATAACAGCATAGATGAGGTTTGAGCAAGGGCCATTCCACTGCCTCTTCAGAACATGCACGCTGCAGTGATGGCCTTGCTACTTGGGTGTGTATTTTGACTGCATGATCTGGCCTCCAGAGCATTTCTGACATATTGTTGTTTGTTTTACTCAGGATTAGCAGAAAATTTCTGTGGGTGTTTTACGTCACTGAAATAGGAAGCACTGAAAAATTGTACCCGCCTGGTTGATATTTCTGGAAAGAGAACTCTTAAATTATTAAAAGGTGGGGGGGGGTAACCAGGAAAGAAAAGAATGAGTAAGAATCAAGAAAACCCCATCAGGAAAGTCCCACATGGAATAGAGAATTGATGGCAAATGGAATTTCTTCATGCGGCAGCTCAGCTGTACTGGGAAATAAAATATCTCATTGTCTCAGAGGGAGTGAAAACAAGTGTGGCTCTCATCTCAGTGTCTACCAATTTGTGGAACTGAATGAACTCTGGCAAACAGTGAGAGTTATTACAAAGCAGTAGAATTTCCCTTTCAATAAACTACAGATCTGTATATAATTGGATAGAAAAGGCTATTAGAGTTCAGTCTGAAAACATTTGGTATGAAGTTTGAGATTTTTCAGATATTCCAACAAAGTCAGTAATGGAAATAATGTCTAGCCCACAATTTTTTTTTTAAGGTAGAAGAAAAAAAAAACTAGCACTGTAATACAAGAATGGGCAAATAGTTTGCAAAAGTAGATATACAAATGCCAACACTCAAAAAAACACAAAACAAAACAAATACTTAATTTTTTTATTCAAAGAGATGTAATGTAACAGTGTAAGGCCCTAATTTTAATTTATTGACTAAATAAAATATTTTTATGTTCTAATCTCATCTTTAACAGGGTGTCTCAGGAAACAGGGACATTTGTATGCTGATTCAATTAAAACTGCCATTATGGAAATTAATTTGCCAATATTTTTTAAAGGTGTGCCCTTTGACCCTCATAAGCTTACTTCTAGGAATTTACCCTAAGGAATATTATGAGAAGCATACAAATATTTACATTTATAATAGTTGAAAATAGTATAAATGTTGAAAAAGGAAAATAACTTGAATATCTAACAATATGAGAAGAGTTTAACTCATTACCAACATTCAGAAATCAGATTTTACATAAAAATCCAGATTTGCATTTTTTTTTTAAGACAGCAATTTTTTTTTTTTTTAAAGGAAAGGTGAGGGCAGGCATGAAGTCAAGTAGGTAGGCAGGGAGGAAGAGAAAGGAGGAAGAAACATTTCGTTTAGTTGTTGACACTGGTTGTTTTCTCCCAGATAAAAGACTCAAACCCAGGGGTATGTAGCTTGTGTTCTTCAGAGGTGATTGACCTAACCACTGCTCCACCAGGGCACACTAAGCAATATTTGACAAATTAAACCACTTTCTTCATAGCCAATAGATGCCCTTGAGCAGCAAGTGACTCTTAAGAAGGGTCATTTGTGCATTATGACCTCAGTTAGAAGGTTTCCTTCATCTACCATGCTGGCCTAGATGCTGGAGATGAGCGTGTATGAACCAAGATCTTGAAGGATGAATTGAGAGCAGACCCTTTGGATTATATCTCTCAATGATAAATTGTTTCATGTTGATTAAATTTAGATACCAGTCGATTTAACACTGAGCTCTCAGTTGGTATATTAAGAGGCATAATTAATTCCATGAACTAGAAATAGTTTGTGAGATAACATGCTTAAAGCTGCAATCTGATAGAGTCAGGCACCAGTGAATGGAATGTCTTTAAGAAGTCAACTATGTAAGTCTGAGCACCTTTGGAATTCCTACTTCCTCTGAACACCAAGGCAGTTGGTACACTGCCTCTTCAAAATTATTCCCTTTCCTCCTATACTCTGCCCCACTGTTCTAAATGTCCCCAGCACTATCATGAGGTATTATCTGATTTTCCAGTAACAGTGATAACTTTGTACTGCCCCAAATATACTCTCACCTGTCCCCAATGTCCCATGGAGATTCATGCTGTAAACTTGTGAAAAGATAGGTGGAAATACAGAGTTCAATTGATGACACCAAAATGGAAGGTTGAGCTTAATCCATGCAGAGACTGAATTATACAAAAGTACCCTTAGTCTACTTAGCCAATGTTGAGTAGCACATTTGCCTATGGGAACATCTTTGGTGATAGCAAGAAGTTTTCCTCAGTCAAGGAGTCTGTGGTAGACACCACCGGTTGCATGGTCAATAGCCATTCCCTACCTTCTTTCTTGCCCATGGTTTTGTGGATCAGAAATCTGAGAAGGGTTCAGATGAGAAGTTCTTTCTTGGAGTTTCTCAGGCAGATATAAACAGATGTTGGCTGGTGCTGCTGTCATCTGAAAACTGGACATCTCAGACAACTCATTCTTGTAGCTGGAGTTGATGATGGCAGTTGGCTGATGCGTTCAGCTGGAGCTATTGTCTGGAGAACCTACATGTGGCCTCTCCAGCATGGTGGTGTCAGACTTCTTTTATGGCAGCTGTCCCCAAAGTGATTATCCCAAAAGAATCAGGCAGCAGATGCATGGTGATCCAAGCTTCTAAAGTCACACAGTATCGCTTCTATATGTTCTATTGGTTAAAATGAACTTTTTAAATCAAATACACTGATTTAAGTTGGTGGAGCACAAGACTGGCTTCACAATGGGAGCAGGAGCCAAGAATTTATAGACAACTTTTAAATCTTCTGCAAATTGTAGTGCATTAGCACATTGGATTCTCCAGAGGCAGGGCTGCATTCACAAAGGCACATGCTGTCCAAGCCAACTTTTCCTTTTAAGGTAAGAAAGATCAATTCTGAATATGATAGTTTTATCAGGGACCATTAGTGAAAGACTTCATTATCTGCCCAATCAATTTCCCCACTGTTTTTCATTCATTCTAGAGGATTTTGGTTCCTTCTTGGGCTTTTCCAGGTTGCTATTCCCATTTGCCTTACCTCAGTTGGGTCATTTTTAAAACACACACACACACACACACACACACACACACACACACACTTACACACGGTTGGCCATCCCACTGCTATCCTAGCATTATCCAACTGGGACTAAGGACATTCTCTGGTTTCAGTTCCAAATTCTTAGATCCAAGAATATTATTGGTCCAGAAGGAAAAGACTTTTCAGTCAGGCCTGTTAGAATGACTCTGAGACATGAAATTTATGAAATTTAATCTATTATATTTGAGTAGCAGAAAAAATTTTGTATGTAAGTTGGTTTCTAGTAACACGCAATAGCACTCCCCAAATCAGCCTCCCCTTTGTGAATTTTTATTACTGTCAGCAAAATTGTTTGATTTTCAGTGTACCCTGCTCCCTGCCCTTTGCATCCCTGTCATCTTCTGTGATTTCACAGTAGTGCTATCACAGCATCCCTGCTTGTTTTAGTTGCACAGTGTACTGGCCCCTAACGCAGGCTCCCACTTCTCACTTAACAGAACCCACGGTGTCTGGTCATGTAAAACCAATCTCAGACATTACTTACACCAGAAAAATAATTACAAACAAATGTACAGACTGATGGCTAGACTCAGCATTCTTGAGTCTAAGGTAGAATCACACTCTCAAGGGCCAACGTTCCTTGTGCCCTTCTTCCACCATTTGCATGAAAACTGATAGATGTCTCCCTTGTGGCAAAATTATCATTTTCCATTTCCTTAAATTTTTATTTTTGTTCTTATATTTAGAGAACAGGCAAGATAAAAATTAATCTATCTTGTCTAACTTCAACATTTCCAGCATAATATCACCCTAGGCAGTTTAGTTAGGTCACTTAGTCATGGAAGTTCACATAATTCAGGAGCTTACTTTTATGTATATTATCATGTAAGTGTTTAGGAAATATTCTAATGAATTCTATATTGCTTCCTCCAAATAAAACATAGTATTGACATGGTCATCCTCAATTATAAAGGAAAAGGATGTCACAGTAGCATTATCCCCAAATAAGGGTATATGTACTCTTTGGTGGAATTGGAGGGGAGTACTAGCTATTAGGAATAAGAATTTGCAGTTTCTTGTGCCTCCTTTATTCCTAATAAAAGGAAAAAGAGACCATATTAGAATGTTGGGATTTCAAAGACATGAGATATAGTAGTTTTCGAATTTCAAAGCATGTATTAGTATATATCCCATCTAATCCAGACTCCAGGTAAGCTCATAAAAAACAATAATATCAATTACAAAAAGAAGAGCTACATCCTTTTCAGTAATTTTAATAATATTCTTAAAATGTGCACATTATCTGTTACTGAGTCTCAAATTCAGAAAGCAAAACAAAAGCATCCTATTCAAAATAAGACCTGAGTCTCTAGGTGTGGATGAAGGACAACCCATTTAATCCAATGATTACTTAAAAATATTTGAGAAACCACACAGCAATCCACAACTGCAGCTTCTAAGTAGAAAGTAGTGACATATTTTCTCATGAATCACATTTTAAGTGATTATGCCCTGCTCTGATACCTTTTAATCAAGAGACTCAAACTATTTGTTTGCTATAATTTGGAGATGCCGTTAGACTAAGAATCTCACTTAGTCTTACATAGTCTCATAAGCAGAAAGGAAGCAAGACTAGTACAATAGCCTTCATTTTCAGCTCTTGTATTTCTTCTCCCCTTTGGAATGAAATCAAAGACATGTTTTTAGTATCAACCACAACTTTAAGAAGGATTCATCTAACCAAAAGAAGAGATAAAGTTCTAAGGATCAGCTACTTTACAGCATTTAGATTAGTGGTTGAAGTAAAGGGGGAGGGGTGCTATCTACTGTGAATCTCATTGGTTTTTGATAAACCCAAGGAACACCTGAGTTCAATTTAACCAATTTCATTACCTAACTGTGTCTTCCATTTCTTTGTGAAGATACATACATTTTACCTACTGAATAAAGAGGAGATTATCTCATTTTTCCTATAAGCAGGACATTTTTAACAATGTAATGTGTCACATTTTGATTTATTACTATTACTATGATTTATTACTATGATTCTTACTCTTTTCCTTCAAAACCTTACTTCATTGGTACATAGATGAGTTTTGTTTTGTCTCTGATTTATTCTGGAAAATACCATATACTTTCTCCACTATATTCTTTTATCTCAGTAACCAAGTTTTTGAATAATTTGTTAAGGATTATTGAGAGCTCTTGAAGTCTATTTCACTCATCCTGCTTCTCCTTTCTATTAAACACATGTTCTACCTCACGAGCAAGTCAGCCAGGGTAAGAGTTGGTTTTAGGAACAGGAAGCTACTAAATGCACATAATAACTTGGACAAATAATGTATAAATGATACACAGAGGCCCAAGTCCTTCCTTGATTCAGTTACAAAAAGAGGATGAAATAAACATGCAGTGGTCAAGAGGTCAGAGTCTAAACCATGTGAGCACAAGGCCCAGCTGTGTGATCTTGGGTACAACAAACAATCTTTCAAGTCTCATTTTCCTCTTCTGTAAAATAGGAAAATAAAAAAGATACCCATATAATTACTGTTAGAATAAAGAAAAATAAATGGGTGCATATCCTGTATACAGTGAACATTTAAGAAAGTGTTTGCTACTGCTGCATTATAATAGGCAGAATGAAATAAAGGTTTATTATAACTGTGCAAACAAAAAGTAGCAGAAGCAAAGAGAAAGAGGTGATTGTATACATTCATGAAAATAAATTTCTTCAATCACCTTCCTCTTTCATGGAGCAGAATTAATGATATTCTCTATTTCAAATGTGATCTCTTTGTAAAAGATTACTGCCCATTGCCACAAGCATCAAAGTGTGCCAGAATGAAAATTTTCCTTGATTGCTACGTATCTTGATCACTACATACATATACCCACACACTGCCACATGCAGTAACACCCTAGGTGCCCCATTTTGTTGTTACTGATAAGAACACTCTTGAAAACTGTCTTTTATATTCAATGATTCCATTCCCTCCCATATTATACTCTTCAATCCATTCCTACGATGCGCTCTGCAGTGTTCTGTGTAGAAAACCTCTCATTACAATCAGCAGTAGTGTTCATATTGCCAGAGCTAATACCCAGTTTTAAGCCTTAAACTGACTTGTCCTCCCAGTCACATCTGCCATAGTTGATCTATTACTTCTACTTTACCTTAAGTCTCTACCCACCTCTTTGGCCAGTCCTTCTCAAACTCCTTTGTGGTCCTGCCTAGAGATCAGTCCTCAGTCCCTTTATCTTCTATCCACATTCATTTCTTCACTGATATTGTCCATGACTTTATATACTATTCATAACTGTTGACTTGCAGTGTCTATATTTCCAACATTGACCAGGTGCCCACTATCCAGATTCATTTGTCTGTCTTTCAACTAGACATCTCCATCTGGTTAACTAGTAGAAGCCTTAATCTTGGGATATTCACAACTAAATATTTGATTCCCCACACCATCCCAAAATGATGCAAGGCCTTTGCTACCTTCGATCTTATCCATCTCAGCCAATAACAACTTTACCACTAAAGAAGGTCTTCAAATGTCATTTCCTTCAATGTCCTTTTGTTATAATGTCAATGAGGAAAACAAAACAAAACAAAAAAACAATCCTAGTCAATGTTGAAAGAAATTATGTTATTTGAGAACTTGTTTTTGTTACAGGTTTTTCACTTAAAGTCACAGTTTCTAAGAACCTCCCCATGACTTAAGTGAGAACTTACTCTATCTTTCCATTCACTTAGGCCAAAGCGTTCAAGTGGGTCCTAACTTCACTCTTTCTTACACATTTCATGTCTAATCCTTCAGCAAACCCTAAAGGTCTAATTTTAAAAACAAACCAGAATCCCACGTCTTCTCACCTCTTAACCACCAAAAACTTAACCCAAGTCACCATAGTTTCTGAATCACTGCAACAGCCTCTAGTTTTCTTTCTTTGTTTCCATCCTTGCCCCAACATCCTCTTCTCTCACAACTGCCAGAGGGCATTGTTTAAACTTGTCAGAGCAATCCTCTGTTCAAAAACTCAGGGGCACTGGCCTGCTTACCTCTGCAAAATCAATCCCTTACCAAGCTTCCTGTTCACTTGACTGTCTTAGCTAAAGGGTTGTAACACTCCCCTGTTTCTCTGCCTCCAGTCTTGCTCTCCCCCCACCACAGTCCTGCTTTGATCTCATCGGTCCCCTTTCTGTTCCTCAAATATAATACAGGACTTTTGCCATTTGCTGTTCCCTATACCGAGAAATCATTTTTCTCCGATCAGCCATTTGACAAGCACCCTTGGCTCCAGGGTCTCGCTCAAACAACAAAGGGACCTTCCTTGACCATCCTAAAAAGAAAAGCAGTCCCCACCCCCAATCACCTTGTAGCCTTTTAATCCACTTGGTTTTTTTCCCTTAGCAAATAAGGATGCTAGACAGGCTATGAATGCTTTTTCATTTCTTTATTATTTATCTGCCCCTCCCCCCATGAGAATTAAGATCCGTAGAAACAAGGATTTTATTTTAATGACTGGTTTAGTCCCAGGGCATAAAAAGTGCCTGGCCAACAGGAAGGATGGTCATGTTTACTGAATGAAGAAATACATGAATGAGTGAATGATGGATGAATGTATGAATGCACACTATGTGGTAAACAACAAAAGTCTGTAGCTAAGACTTGACTGAGTTAGAAGAAACTGATAGTAGAAAATCAATGAAATTGGTTAATTATTCAGTTGGTGCCATTAGAAACTGATTTTTCCACTGTCACCATATCCAATTGAAGAATCACTCCCCTCACGAAAACCTACCACCAAGCTGAATCACATGGGACATGTCGCTAGACCAGTTTTTCTCCTGTGTGACCTGAATGACTCAAAGTACCAATGATAATGTCAGCTTTATGTCCCAGGAACTCCACTTGGAAATCGAATCAACAATTGACTTCACTCAAACACATCTTGCTCAGCTCGGCTGACTTGAAACTGCTCACTCCTTCAACAAGATTTCTTCTGTCCTCCACTTGCTGCGTAACTAATTTGAATGTAACATTTTTAAGTGAAAATGCTTTGATGCTAAACAAAACCATTTGAAGATTTCCAAGTGTCTGGATATGATATTTTTTGGAAAAAAATTGGCAATTTAAGACTTGCTAATCATAAACTAAATATACATGATTTTAATTGAGTGTCAGGAGTCCAAACCTATTATTGAAGCAGAAGAACATCTTACCAAATGCTAAGTATTGTGGCATACTGTTTGAATTTGTGTCCCACATATTAAAAAACCATATGCTAAGTTTCTAAGGCATGAAAAATTCCTTCCCCTGGTATCCCTACCTCGGCTACCCAAATTGAGATGAACAGTGGTAAAGGTGCCCATTCTGATTTTAAAAAGATGTTAAGAGTTTAATATTATTGCTTTGCAAAAGTATTTTTATTTTAATATTTGCAATGGGATTTACTACTATCTTTTCAATATAGAAATGTGTATTGTCATTATTAAATGACCGAATAGAAGATTTTAGATAAAATAGCAGAGTAATTCTAAACATTCTCAGGGAAACAAAAGAGAACAAGAAAAAAATCTTAACTTGTCCTGATCAAGTTAAAAAATATATATTCCCGGATAGCCTAGGGAGATGGTATAAAATTGCACACAAACTACTTCTTTATGTAAGTTTTTGGTCTTGCCTTAGGAATAAGTTCAGCATGTTCAATTCTCCCATCCAGGGAGGTGGAGAGGAGATGAGTAGCTTGGGACACCCAGGCACACTTAACCAGGCAGTTTTGTCAGTTTCTCCCAACTTGAGATAATGGTTTCCCACTTCCTGGAATAGGTGCTTGTAGGTCTATAAAAATTAGACCACTGGCAGCTCTAACCAAGAACTGACATAGTAATGCAGAGTGCTGTGCAAAGTTCCTCAAAAATAGTAAAATAATTTGTTAACCCCCAATATGATCATTTTAAAGAGTGGCATCTAATGACACTCACTTTTCTGAGTAGGTCTGAATTTCCCCCTAGGTAGCTGACTTTTTAAATTTATTGATGGTATCAGTGTGATAGTCCATAGTCTCTCTTGTACTTCGCCATCTCTCTTGAACTCGAGTCCTATTCATAAGAAGGTACCGCTTGACTACAGAGTGGTATGTTAGCTACGTGGAGGTTCAAAGACATAGAAACCTCACAGAACTCTTCTTCTAGTGGATAAAACCTTTATGACAGTGTTGCTGGTTTCAAGGGATGACATTGTTACGGGGCCAACGATGGGGCCATAGAAGTCTGCATGTGGCTTTAGAGAAGATGCAACCAGATTAGGGAAGGCTTTCCAGGACTGTTTCTGGAGTTGAGGAAGGAGTAAGAAATGACCTGGCAATAAAGATCTAGAAGTGGAGGCAGAAGACAGAAGGAGAGAAAGCTCATCTGATCATTGCAATCTAATGTTGCAGACACCTGTGGATACTGACATTCACTCAACATCAATAAATATAAATTTTCATTTCTCAGTCACATGAGTCATATTTCAAGTGCTTGTAGCCACATGTGGCTAGTGTTTGCCATATTGGACAGTACAAGTACAGAGTATTTCCATCATCACAGGTGATGAGACAGGAGGCATAGACAGCACAGGCAGGCCATGACGTTCCTGGGCTGATATCACAAAATGCAGAAGGATCTGTTTCTGAGTCCTGGCGAGTTCTGCCTCTCATTATCAACTATTCACTACAGCACTGGAAAGCTGCGTGGCCAAAACGTTTGAACAGCACCCTTCATTCACCAACTGTGTTTATGAAACCATATGTCTTCTGGTAATGATGGCAACTTACCACATCATGAAACCATTATTTTTCTTTGAAAGAAGGAGATTGAATTTTTTATTTGGGCATCTTATCCCTCTTTTTATTTTTTTATATATTAAAAAAAATCTGTGTAGCATTTTGCACTTGCAAACACCAGGTTTTTATAGTTTCCTGGGTCTACAACACACAGATTTTGGTAGAGCCAAGTTTGGGCTGTAGAGAACACATGATCATGCTATGAAGAATTTAATAATGAGTATAGATAAGTTCCATCCAACCTCACCAAGCATGTATCCTCAAACAATTAAAAAAAGATCAAAATAAGACTTTAAAGATAATATAACTAAATCTAGAAATACCTAGGATCATATCAACCATTTAGGATTCCTTCTCCTGCAATCCTTGACTTCCTTAGAAGGTCATAGAGGGTCCAAGGGGTTGGACTCAAACATCTGTCACTTAGGTTTGTGATTTTTTGTTTAATCCTTTAAGCTCTTTAACCTGTTTTTTCATTTGCAACAGTGTCAAAAATGCCTCTCTCAAGATGTGGCAGAGACTAAGTAAATGAATATATAAAGAGCACTTAGTACGCGAGATCTCTCGCGAGATCCCTGTATTGGGGAGGGGCGGGAGGGTGAAGGTAGCCGTCCGCCATGACACTTACACATCTGATGAAGTTACAAGTTTGTTCCAATTCTCCTGGTAGGAAGGGTCCCGAGAAAAGACAAATTCACATCAAAGACTATGAAGCAACAAAACCATAAAAAATAATAACTCACATTTATGCCAGACACAAATGCCCAGTACCTACAAAGCTTTCACAGAATGGATGTTCCCTGTGGAGGTTTCCAAACTTTCTCTTCCACAGTAGTAAAAACTCAAGACTTTTTTTCATAGGGTCCTACGCTAAAATACATATCTAACATAACATTTTTATTTATTATGTAAAGTCAAACAATACATAATAATCCATACAGTGTCCAACAGATGTTACTGTGCCTCCTAATACAATTTAAAATAAGCCACAGCACCATTATGACTTCCTCTCAGCACCCCTGGGCACCTTGGTATATAGTTTGGGAACTATGGATTTAGTATTTTACAAAACACTTTCACAGTTATCAGCTCACTTATTTTCACAATAAGACTGTGAGACAATATGCAGATGAGAATATTGCTACTATGAAAGAATGCTTTCAAGTTTTCATAGTTAGGAAAATGTACATCACATCATAAATTTATTGGGTTCTGACTCCAGACAGACTCTTCCTCCTGATCTCTAGGCTGTTTCTTCTCTACGCAGAATACCAACTGCATCTTTTACTAATCTTCATTGTTTTCTAGAATCATTTCCCACAAAAAATAAGTAAACTGAGATTACAAGAAATATTTCTACTAGAATGCTCCTTTTCAAATTTATTTTTTAATTTCTCAAGGAGACAAAGAATTATTTCAAAATATTTTTTAAAATAACATCCAAGTTGTTTAAAGATTGATATGTGCCAGGCACTTTACAAAATGATTTACAAAAATTAAATCTTTCCCATAACTCTATAGTATAATACAATTATTATCTAGCCTTTTAAAGGTAAAAAAATTGAGGATCAGAAGCCATAACTTATCCAATATACAACTTGAAAAGATCTAGAACAGCTGAAACAATCTTGAAGAGAAAGATAAAGTTGCAGGATGCAAAAAATCTCATTTCAAGAATTATTATAAATCTACAGCAATCAAACAATGTGATATTGGCAAAAAGATATAAATATATATATATATATATATATATATAGAGAGAGAGAGAGAGAGAGAGAGAGAGAGAGAGAGAGAGAGAGAGATAGAGATCAATAGAATAAGGTAGAGCCCATAAATTGATCCACATTGTGGGGTCCATTTATTTTTCAACAAAGATGGCAAGGCAGTTGAATGAAGAAAGTTTAGACTTTTCAATAAATGGTGACAGAAGATTCATATTTAAAAAAAAAAGTAACCCTAATCCACACCTGGCACCACATAAAATGCTAAATTCATAATAAATTATAGAGCTAAATGTAAAATCTAACACTATAAATGTCTAGGAAAAAAAAACAGAAGAAAGCTTTAGTGATCTTGGAACAGAAATATTTCTTAGGATACAAAAACACAGGATCTGAAAAAGAAAAAGAACTCAATTGTAATTGATCAAAACTTTAATGACACTGCGTTAAAACTTAAAATATAAACCAAGACTGGGAGAAAATATTTTCAACCTATTTCTGATAGAGAATTTGTCCAGAACTTAGGAAAATTTTTTGACTCAAAAATAAAACAATTATAAATGCACAAAAGTTTGAAAAAAAATACATGAATGAGAAATAAGCACCAAAATGATCAAAATCCTTAGTCATTAAGGAAATGTAATTAAAACCACGATGAGATAACATTACACACTTATTAGAATGCTAAACTTTACAAAACTGACGAAATCAAGTGTTGATGAAGAAAAGAATATAGAGCAACTGGAATGCTTATACTTTACTGATAGGAAGGCAAAAGGTGCAACTGCTTTTGAAAACAGTTTGCCAGTTATTTGTAAAGTTAAACACACATGCATCATATAATGATGTTTTGGTCAATGACAGACCACATTCGATAGTAGTCCCTTTATAAAGCTTGAATGTGTAGTAGCCTATACCGTCTAAATGTGTCTAAATATGCTTTGATGTTCACACAATGACCGAACCGCTCAGCAACTCATTTGTCATACCATATCCCCATCACTATGTACCACTTGACTGTATATTCACTGTATAACCCCATAATCCACACTTAGATACTTTCTCCTCAAAAAATGAAAATATATCTGTCCACACAAAGATAAATACTTACAGAAGCTTTATAATCATCAACAAACATGAAACAATCTAAAATACTCAACTTCTGAGTGGATAAACAAATCACATTACATCCATACAACCAAATACTACTTGGCAATAAAAAGGAATAAATCATTAATATACGCAATGTTTCTCTGCAGCAGCAGTCTTTGAAAGTATCGTTGCTGCCATCATACTATCAAATAACTGCAACTTGCATTTTTATAATTACATACATTCCAGTCTTATTTTACAGAACAAATAGGCTAGTCACTTGAATTATATTTGATCACTGTTCTAGTGGTCATGATGGGATTCAGCATCTACACCCTAACCATCAGCAACACAATGGCAAATACCAAACTACTTGGCTGATCCCATTCCTAAGTACTGGTTTTTGCCATTTCTATTTAAGAAGGTGAACTTAACGTAAATGTGTCTTCAAACTCTCTTGGAGTCTCATTACAACTGCCTAAACAGTGTGTTGGAAAAAAGTAAAAGATGAAGTCCTGGCTGCTAGTTACTCAGGGAAGCAGAATTCATGATTCTTCTTGGACAAACCTAATTTCAGGTCATCTTTTTCTTTATAAGAAAATTGTTGATGAAATGAGCTATTATTTTAGAAGTATTTCATATGAATGAATTTGATACATCACAGAAATTTTTCTTTGTTCATATTCCATCTTTTCATGAGGAAAATATGGACTAGATTATGTTATGTGATATGTGATAAGTAATCCATATAACTCAGAACATTCCATCTTATTATAAAAATACAATTATTGTTACCTTTCTAAATCCACTTGACATAGACTATTACATTGGTGCACCCAATGGACCACATCTCCTAATATTCCTGCCCTTATATACCTCCTGACCACACTGACTCTGGGTTTGGTCATATGTGGAGAGACTTGAAAAGAGCTTACACACTGGGCTTTGTCTCCTTGGATGACTTTCAGGATGCCTCTTCTATGGAACGCAGCCACCATTATGCTGGGAAGTTCAAGAAGCTTCATAGAGAAGGACAAATACAAAAAGGCATTTCTCTCACTCTCTTCCTGCTGTCTTCAATCCAGTCTTGGCAGAGCTGGATTTGACCATTCAAATACCAGCGCTCTTATATATCAATTTTGAAAATGTGTGGTCTCAAGACACCTTTGTATTTTTTAAGAATTATTAAGGATGTCATACTTTTTTTCAAATGAGTTAGATATAATGATATCTACTAGTAATTAAGCAGAATTAAAAAATACATGTATTCTATTAATTCATTAAAAATACTACATACTAATATTGATGACTTTTTAATGTTTTAATATATTTATGTGTTAACATTAGTAACAACTATATTTCCAAAACTATAAAAAGTGAGAGGAGCATTGCTTTACTTTTTTTTTTTTTTTTTTTTTTTTTTCAAATTCCTTTAAAGTCTAGCTTAATAGAAGAGAGTAAGATTTTTATATCCACTGCTGTACTCATCTGTTAATAATATTACTTATCAGGTAGTCTCTGGAAAATTCTACTCTATATTCATGGGAGAGTGAGAGTGGAAAAGCAAATAACATCTTCATATTGTTAAGTACATAGCTTTGGGTCTAGGAAACCACACACTTTGAGAACCACTGCCCTAAGGGATGGCAATGGAATTATCTCCAAGAAGGAACTCAGATCCCTGAGAGCTAGGTAAAACAAAGCACTCTGCCAACCTGAATACTCATCAAGAATTATATTAAAGACTATGCCAGGGTCAATATTATAGTCCCCCATTATAGTCCCAGGAGTGAAGACTCCGCTAGCCCTATACGAGTTTTCCTCCTTAACCAACACTCAATCAGATTCATCCATTAGTTTTTCACTATCTGATTCTTTGTTTCACTTCCAAATGACCACCAAATAGCCAGGGAGAGCTCCTCTTCTCACAGACTCACTTTAAACTTCTTCATGCATTGAGTCTAGATGAAGCATACCCCTTGCTCAGAAAGGGGAATTGTCCACATTTCCATCCTAAACTAATACCTCTCTCTCTTAAATTTCACCCTCCTTCTCAACAATCTGTCTTCCTCAGAATGACTGCCAGTGACCTGCCCATTTCCTTTAAGATAACCATCACCCTTACCCACAGGGGTGTGTTGTGTTCTGGCCCTGAAGCCTGGAAAAGACATTCATATAACAATTGGCACTGGTTTATTACACAAAGTCTGAGTTACATAGTCTTTACCACAGTCACCTTGTTAAATATCCACAAAGATAAATAACAACGTTGATTCAGGTCAAATAAGTGCTTCAATCTATTCTGTGCTATTGGACTTAATGATGAGAGGGACAAGTGATATGTTGGTGTTTTTCATAACATTAAAGGAAAGTAGTGGATCTTGACCAACATTTGGATAGGGGAGAAGATTAGAACAGAATAGGCTAGACCAGAATACATCCATGTCTGTGTTCCTGGTGGAGTCTGCCACTTACTAGCATAGACAATTTAAAGTTTTGACTGTGTAGTTTCCTCATCTGTAAAGAAGGGATAAGATGATTATCCACATAGGATTATGAGGATTTAGTGGGACAGTATTTTTAAGGTACTCATAACAATGCCTGGAACACAGTAGGTACTCTAAATATTAAGTGCACACTATACAAAATGTGGTTGTGCATGGGGGCATTGTGATAAAATGTTTGGAAAAATGAAAAACTAGAGGAAATGAGACATAATCTCAGTGGGTAGACAGGGTATAGACAAGTAAAAAGAATGTGTTTTGGGGACAGGTATGAGGTGCAGGCGCCTGGGCTTAGGTCTCTCCATTCAGTTTGGGAAACTATCAAGAGAGCAGACGAGAACATTAAAGAGGGAGAAAGTTGTTATTTTTTTATCTTATGAAGAATTATTTTGTGTTCAAATCCCTTTTATCAAGACCCAGATGTTTTAAAAATGATGCCAAGCTGGGATAAAAACAGATGTACATGCAGGAAACATAGCAAGTCTAGCAAAGAAGACTGTTGGGTAATTCAGTTTGTTACAAGTACTATGTAGTAATCATTCGCAGATGATCATTAAATATATCCCCAACAGTCATTTCTTATGGTTGTTATTGTTTTCAAAGTTTCATCTCTGAAATACTCTTAAAGCCACTGACCCAACTGGGCTGAAGGCAAATTACAATTAAATAATTATTTAACCCTAAACTGCTACAAAGGAGGGTGGAAAGTATGGTTGGAGTATCTTTACTCCTACATGTTGGAACCTAACATAAGGACGACCTACAACTTCCCCTAACTTGCACAATTTGGGTCACATTAAGATCACTCTGAATTGAATTAGTTAAGCCCATCTATTTTAGGTATTGGACAAGTTTTACACTCCACAATCTTGATATGAGAGTTTATCTGATGACTAGTGGTGGCATATAACCATCCCAAGTTATCTGTCTGTTACTGAACAGGAATATGACTGGGGCATCACAAAACGGGGGACTGGTTATATTCAAATGCACTTAATCTTATTGTCAGTGAGAGCACCATTCATCTGAATCCATTCAAAAGCAAACCTGCAGGGAAATTCTGCACTGGTCATATAACAGTATGATCCAGAATGAGGTCTTAAAGAACTTTAAAAGATCATCATCCAAGTAGGCTGTCTTGAGGTAAATAATATATTATTGTAGTTCCCATTTTATAGAGGAGCCAAATAAAATAAAAGATATTAAGTAAGTGGGTCCCCATGACTGTAATAAGGAGCAAGGAAAATATAGTGCCTATAAACAAGCATCCCAGAGTCCTTGGTGCTGTTCTTGGGGCTTTCTCCATCTTCATTTCTATTATTCAATAATAGAGTGTGTATTACAAGTCAAGTATCAGCTGTGCAAATAGGCATCTGACCTGGAAGAGACATGTGTCAATTACCTGTTGGGCTGGATTGCCCAAATTACCGTACATGTGACTGAATTCAATTTGTGTGACATGAGTATACACTCACTGCACATTTCATGCATAAGCTAAACAATAACAGAAAATACTTTCCTTCAGATTGCCTGGTGATTCAGAGAGTGGGCATTCAAAAAGCTCACAGACAGGGAAGATGAACAACAGGGCTGTCAACATTATACTTTGTGGAGTGTCAGTCACGAGTTTTTCATGGAGAAGCAAGTTGTTTGGGTTTTTTTTTTCAATGACATATTTGCATGTAGTTAGGAAGGGGTGTGCCTATTCAGATCTGTGACTATGACACCAGGAAGGATACCATTAGAGTGAAACCCATGAGGCAATGACCTTAAGTACAGGTGGCTGTCACAATGTCTATTATTAGGATCAATGAGATACAGTCAGAAGTAATGTTGCAAAATGCCAGGATGGCAGGCCAGTTTCCCCTGACGAAGTGCAAAGGCATGCTATAAACACTTGCATGAACAAACAGCCTTAGCAGCAACCACAACCAGCAGAAAAATTAGAGGAGGTTTTCCACAACAAAGGAGCATTATTTTCCTGTGGTCATCCTTAAATTCATCCTTTGTTGAAGAAGACGCTTAGACTCCATCATGGAACTGTGGAGTCCCACCCAGCATTCTCCCTGTGGGTCAAATGATGGACTAGATTGATTCAGAGTGAATTGTTCCTTCGGACTAGGGAATCCCACATCTTTAGTTCAATAGCAGATTTCTCAAAAAAAAACGAAAAACAAAACCCCAAACCCAACAACAATGTGATACAGTAGGTCAAACTGACAGCGGGTGTAGCAGAGGTGGGCAAAGATAATTTCTCTTCCAGAGGCCAGCATCCTGCCTGACCAGGGGCTCAGGGTTCTCATCTCTTCATCTTGATGGTGGGGCTCCCCATGCTGGCACTAGATGATGATTATCACCACATGCAAGCATCCAGCCAGTTCATAAGGGGTGTCTGTCTGTCAGTCTGTCAGTCTGTCTCTCTCCCTCTCCCTCTCCCTCTCCCTCTCCCCCTCCCCCTCCCCTCCCCTTCTCTCTCTCTCCCTCTCTCTCTCTCTCTCTCTCTCTCTCTCTCTCTCTCTCTCTCTCTCTCTCTCTCTTCCTTCCTTTTCTAATCCCTCCCTCCCTTTCTTCTTCTCTTTCTTTTTTTCAAGTTACCAAAGCCAAAACCTGTTTGTTAAGGGATATCAAAAGCTTGCAAGAAAGCACATTTTGATTGTATAACAGACATGAATGGTGCCAGACGACTGTCTGGGCTCATGTAAAGTCAGAGGGGGAATTGCACAAACAAGGATAAGAGGGAATCTCTGTAAACCCTCCTGCTGTGGAGGTCTCCAGCACCCTATGACTCCATAAATGCTCTCTCTCCACCCAACCCCTTCCCCAGTTGGGAGATTAATCATCTCTGCCCTGTCATCAAGGTGTGCCTGCTCTAATTTCTGTATTCTCAGTATCAAAGTCCATGCAATTCAGAACTATTTATTAATTCAACAAGAATGCCTTCAAGCACGTCCAAAGTTGCCTGGTAAAATATATATGGGGTATAAAAAAGTTAAAATCTAATCATTTAGTTAGCTCTAGGAACATGGGAGGCACTGGGAATATAAAAGGTGAAGACAATCTGGGCTCCAGTTTCCTGGAGCTCAGGGGACTAACAGCACAGGACCAGCACTAGACTAGAGACAGCCACAGAAGGGTCCCCACCCGACACCCCCTCATCTGGGCAGGTAAGAATGTAAGAAAATAATTACAGGTGGGGTTCTGAGTGATACAGCGTGGTGTAAGTTCAGTTAATCTACTAAAGCCCATTTGTGAAAGAACTTCCTGTAAACAAGAGACCATGACTGTCTCCAGCTCATGATGAATGTATGAAATAATTGAACACAACAGACAGATTGCCTGAAAGAAAGTGGCTGCACAATGATAGGCCTTTTATTTTTCCTGGTCTGGGGCGTGGTTAGGTGACTTTCCCTTGGTTAAGGGACTTTTGGATATGGGTGCATAAGGTTAAATAAGGTTAAGTACAATTGCAATGTTGAAAAGAACCCAGAAGGAATGTTGTGCTATGTGAATTAGACAGAGCAAAAAAGTCCCTTGATGCTACAAAGTGAAAATTTAAAAAAATACACGCCTATAAAACCTGGGTGAACACATTTTTAGCTCATTGATTTGATTTTGAAATCTTGTGACTATCATTTGAGATTTCTTTTGGGGAAAACATTTCCTAATAATTTCTCCCTAACAGATTATGTATAAATTATATTTATCATTGAACATAATGTGAATTGCTTTATTTCCCCAGCTCCTTTTCAATCCAGACTACTCCACTGCCAAACAAAGCTTCATGCATGCAGAAATGTTCATTCTATTCTCCTGTTCAGATTTTGTCCTCCAGATCTACCAAGTCTGTGTAGATAAGGATTTTAAAACCTTGCAAAGTAGCTTTCTCTTTCAGGGGTTCTCCTTTTGTTTAGACCAATGAAAAAATAACTACTTTTCCATCACTTTGATAGATTAAGAAAACAAAATCTGAAAATTAGTGTCAAATTTTCACCTGAACTTGAACATTCAAAGGGGAGTTCTGGTGGCTTTAAATTCTCTCTAGATGTGAACGTTGGGTTGGAGGAAATCTGAGAGCTGGGAGAGGAGGAGACCCCAACTCCCACCCCCAATTTCTCCCAAATTCTGTTTCCAGTAAGTCCACTAGCACTACTTTTTGACAAAAGATCAATTACAGGTGAGGAACTATCTAGAGGAGTGATGAGAAAACAATGACCAACAGTCTTTCCAAATTGAGGCAGGGTAAGAGGGAAGAGGGAGAGTGAAATTTCTTAGATTTGTTCTACTGACTCTACTCTTCTACCTACTATGTGCTCTCAGATTTTTCCCTCTTGAAAACAAAAAGAATACTGATAAAGGCAATAACTGAGGGAGAATGTGAGAAATTGGGAATTAAAAACAGTTAATATTGCAATAGTGCATTCTTGGGGCCAGGCAGTCTTCTAAGTACCTTATCCTTATTAATACATTGACTTCTCACAATTTTGTGAGGTTGGGAAGATTATTAACCACATTTTACACGTGAGGAGCTGAGGCACAGAGAGAGATTATACAGTTGCCAAGGACACAAGGCTAGTGAGCTTGTGTTTGAACCCAGGCAGTGTAGCTCCAGAATGTTTGCTTTCTTTAACAACTAAGCAACATTATATCTTTGTCTTGCAACTTTTGGAAGGGAGGGAGGGAGGGAAGCAGGAAGAGTGGATGGAGAGGAAGAAGCATTTTTATTTATCTTTATTTTAGTCCCAGGTCATGAAACTAGGTCCTTAGACTTGTCATGGTCCACACCCACGCCATCTCAGCCACCTGAGTCACAAGGGTGCCCCCTGTCTTTACACTGTAACACCCATCTTCACAGTCCGCATATGCCTAGCAGGGTAAGAGGAGAAATGAGCAGGGATAGTCGAAAGAAGTTCAAACCGGAAGTGACCGAGTTAGAAGTGGCACTGGGTAAAAGGCTGGGATTGGGGCAGTATCCCATCCGAATAATCCAGAAACAATACTAATCTGGAAACTTGTGGGAAACCAGGATTCCAAGATCTGACTCCCTTGGAGCAGGAGCAGCATGGAGCCTCCCGCGGGGTCTCCACATGAGAATAGCCATTTCCTTCTCCAGGCTCTCCAAGTCACCCGGCTGAAGCCGACGAACTGCAAGACTGAGCTGGCCGCTCAGCTAGCAGGTTGTCTCCAGGCACCGTCTCCCTCCAAACAACACTGAAGCTGCGGCAGGAGTTTTCATAGGTCCTTTGCATATATCTTTAAAAAGTACATAAGAAGCCTGCATACAGTTACTATTCTTGTCACTTTGGGAAGAAGCTGGGCTATTTTATGCAATTCCTCTCCTTATCTCACAGTCATTAAAGGATGAAGCGGGGGTTGACACCCAGGTCAGCCACGGGCACAGTCCCAGCTCTTTGCACCATAGCATGCTGCTCTGTGGGCTGGTGTTTTAAGTCACTCTTATTTCAGGCATCTTGCTGGAGACCCTTCTGGTCAATTAATCTGTCACGGCACTTTGACGTCCGCTTACAGTCTTGCTCACACCTCCTGCCCTGCCCTCCTGCCCTTTCTGTCCTACAAAGCCCTCCTTTCCCCCCTAGTTTGGGACTTCCCGCCAGCTCCTGGAGCCTCTGCAGAGGAAGTAATTAAAAGTGACAGAGAATGAGGCACTTCCTTCTCAGCTCTTGCTCTTCCCTCTTGGGTATGTCTTGTACAGGTTCTCCCAAGCTTGTCTCTTCCTCTACAAGCCTGAAATCCAGGCTCCTCCCCCAGGTGCCTGAGTGAGAACTCCACCTCTGGAGTCAGGCTCTCTGGCTCTAGTTCAGCACCACAGTGAGTCTGCCTGCTGGGTAGTTTTCTCTATAATTAAATCTCTCCCCTGCCTCCCAGACATGGATAACTTAGCTTGACTCTCACCGCACCGGTGCTGGAGGAACCTGCAGTACACAGATATGGGGCCGAGATTATGCAGAGGCCCAAGCCTTGCCCAGACAGCTCAGACCAGAACCTCAACTTGAGAGAGTGTATGGTTTCCTTAGAGACTAATAGTCTGTCCATGATGCCCGAAGTTCTCAAACTCTGCTTCAAAAGTAGAGCTGACTTTCTACGAACAAAGGAGAATGTTGGTCGTCTATTGTCAGGGGGAATAAAGATAATAGATAGGCTTTGATGGTGCTTGTTTCTTCCACAAAAATTTCTAAATGCTTAAATATACCTCCTCCTCCTCATCTGAACAAAGTAAATCATTCGTAATAGTTATTGTCAAAATATAGAAACATAGCTAAGTATGTGATGTTTTGCAAATCTCTATAATAAAAGGATAGTTTCTGAAAATAAAAGGACTACTTCTTAAAATGGAATTTATTGGATCAATATTGAATACCAGGGTTTTCTCATGAGAACCCCTGGACTGAATTTCCTTTAGGAGATGGTGGGTGGGTGGGTGTGACTGAGTTTTCGTTTTCCTCACTAGAATCATGTGAATTTAAGATGAGTCATGGTGGTTTGGAGCAAAGCACCTGCCTTGGCTGCCAAGGATTTTGGAGCCTCCTCCATGACATTAGGAAGGTGCGGGGCCAAGGGTGGAGGGAAGCACACAGAAGGTCCGAGGATAGAGAAGAGGCCAGAATTGGCTGTGTGAAGACTGCATGATTTCTCCCTTCTGCCTCAAGCTTTATGTTTATCTTTTGTTCACTGTCCATTCCTTCCTTTTTCTCCCACTGGGCTTCTCCAGATGATGATCATACTTAGCCCTCAAAATGCTGGGGGAGACACAGCACATCGTGGTGATGGGCTTCAGATCCCAAGCCCTCCACCCCTCCACTTTGGCTGCTACAGTTTGGAATCTTCTACTCACTTTCTATAAGGTCAACACCTTGGAAATAAAAGTGGGGAGAAAATAACAGTTGTTTGACCACACATAGTATTTGGTTATTTTGTGAGGGTCCAGCTCTTTAGTGAGCTACAAATATATTGAAAAATATCACAAAAATTACCAGTTCGTTCTGCAGGGAATAGAGAAAAGGCAAAGGCATCGAGAAACATCAGTCAGACTTCCAATGCTAGAGTCTCCTCTGTCTTACAGATGTACTAAACTCAATAGTAAACCTACTCGATAGCAACTGTCTCTTCCTCTGGGTCTATGAAAATCAGAAAGGTCACCCATTGATTTCAGTAGTGAAACTTTTGCTCATGGAAGACCAGACGTGTGATGTGGTGGGCACAGGCAGATAAGCAGGAAACTGCATGTCATAGAATTACTTGTCCTTCATGAATCTGGAGGTGTGTGGTCCCTGGCCTGGATGGGCAGTATAATCTCTCCACAGCAAAATCAACAAGCTCTCCTTGAAAACTTGAAGCAAACTGCTAAGACTAGCAACAGACTGACAGCAGAGCAGAGCTTGGCCCATCAGGTGTCTGTGAGAACTCTCTGGCATGATGCTCACACCATCTCTCCCACCCGTCTGATTGAATTGATCTGGGTTTCGAGACCAGAGCCTCAGGATTTTGTGAACCAAACCTTCTGGTTGGAATGGGCAGCCAGGATTGAGAGTCACTTGCCTGGAGTCACTGGCTTATCCTATGATTTGCTCAAGGCCTCACTAGAGGCATTACAGCCCCTTTAAGAGCATGACAAAAGAGCCTCTTTTCACTCATTTGGTGCCAGAGACCATGCCTCCCATGCCTCATTTTAGGCACAGACTCTCACTGCAGGAAATGGTGCAGCTCCTAAGGAAGATGATGCCTGGGTTCTCTAAAGTTAGCTTCTCACTGGCTGATGCACAGTAGCGAACAAAAATGGCCTTCAGCTCAGAGACCCAGAGAGACAATCCATAGTCCCCAGACAAATTGCTTAACCCCTCAGGTTATCAGTCATCATCTGTAAAACTGTTGGACTCACCATTTGCTGAACTCCTTCTAGCTTTAAAAATGTGTACGCTTTTGATGTTTCATCCCATACATCTGATAATTTCTGATTTGTACAAACCTGTTCTTTCCTTCTACAAAACAGAAATGAAACACATCATCTCTAGGAGGTCTGACATAAAATCATCTCTTTGTAGCTAAATTTCATCTTAAACATCTGAGGGGGAGCAAATCAAGTCTGGTCAAGGCTTATACTGGAGGAAGATAAGGTAGACCTGGCCTTGTTTTGACAAACCTCTGAAGCACATGTTCTGAGAAAGGCAAATGGGGCTGGGACACGTTCCATTTTCCTCTCAGAGCCCTGAGTACAGTGTATTGATACTAATTCCTGAAAGATCCTGCTAACCTGCTCCTGTCGTTAGTCTCTTGAGAAATTGCTAAAGACTATGAACTTCCTATAGCAGATTTCAAGACGTGGGCCTCTAGGTATGCTTGATTCATGTGCAAATCGGACTGCACTTGCCATCTGTCACCAGGCAGGAAGAGACCTGATAAAGTGGTACCCGAAGCCTTAGGAATTCAAAATTTGCAGAAGTGAAACTGGCCATTTGCTATCCTGTCTGTGCACATGGATTTCCTTTTCTGACTAATTTCTTTTGTAGGAGTAATTAACTTTATTACCAACATTGCTTCTATTGCCTCCTCTAAGCAAATCATTAATAACCACCTCTGTCACTTACCAGTATTTATTGTGTTTGAACTTTCGCTCCCCACAAAAACATACGACAGATTTGTGCATCTGTATGTATGCAGATATATGTATTTGTGTGCATGTAATTTTAAATATGAACATAAACCTAATCATCACCAATATTAATATTCAGAGAGCGCCTATCATAGTTTTTGCCCTCAAGAAGTCTGCAGCTGAATAACAGAAAGAGAGAGACAGAGAGAGAGAGAGAGAATATCCACTAAAGAGATGGATCGTCAAATGTAGCATAAATTAGTGGTTATCAAAATATGGTCTGTCCAGGAAACTCCAGGGAAACCTGAGATTCTCTGGGGGAATCCACCGGGATAAAACGATTTACATACTGCTAATAAGATGTTATTTGCATTTTTCACTCAAATTTCTCATGGATGTTTCTAAAAGCTACATGATCTGTGATGTTGCAACAAATTGAAGGCAGAAGCAAATAAAGAATTCAGCTTTCTTTTATTAAGACAGAAGTTTAAAAGATTGACGAGAAAAAAAATGTCACTCTTCTCTTTAAATATTTTGACTTTAAAACTTACGCTTATTTTTCCGATAGAAATGTTAGTAATATTAATAAGCAATGTGTTTAGCACTTTATTTTTAAATAAAGCAGTAAAATTTTGATTTTTGATAAGTTAGATATCAATAGAGACAAATGAATTTACACAAACGAAATCTTCGGGGGGGGCCGCAATATGTGTTAAGAGTGTAAATGTTTCTAAAACCAAAACGTTTGAGATTTGCTGGCCTAGGTGAAATTCCTTTGCCTGGAATATTCTTTTTTCCCTCTTCTCTACGCATGCAGGTTTTACCTATGTGATCAAGACTGAAGGTCACTTTTTCCTTGAGGTCTTTCCTGAGAGTCCTTCCCCCTTCTCAGCCCCACACAAAGGGCCTGATCATTATTCAGACACTTGGTATGTACATAGGGCCTTTAACATATGTGACGTTACTTTGCACTCCTGGGATCACACTCCTGGGATCCTAATCTCCTATTGTTCATGAGATATTCAAGTTTTTATAAAATATAGGCTATCTTCTCTATTAATTAAAATACCCCTGAAACATGTATACCTAATTTATCTTTGTGCTTTTAAAATTAATATGTGAATGGATGAGTCAATTAATAACTGCTAAATGACCAAATAGTGATTTAGAGGTGAACTGTATAAGAGTTTGGAGGGAAAACCTACCCTGAGGAAATGTTATAAAGAAGATGAGATTTCAGGTCGGTCCTACAGACATAGGAGGAATGGAAGGGAGAGGACATTTCAAATGTGGGAATAACATGACCAAAAAGCACAGAATAAGGAGTTCTCAAAGTGCACTCAAAAACACAATAGGAAAGTCAATGCTAAAATTATCATGATTAAGAATCATATATTTGCAGAGAGCTAGGTAATGGAGCAGTTAAAGAAAGGTGTTTGGTACTGCTTGGTAAAGTTCTCATTGTAGACTTAAAGAAATGATCTGATAAAGTCTCTGGTGTCCTGAAGATGAGAAATTGCTGTATTAATATTATGTAGTTTATTTCCAAACATAAAAACTAGGCACTAGAGACACACTAAGCTAGAATCCAGTAGGCAGGCTTAGTCAATACAGGTCACTTCCTATATAGGTCAAAACAACCAGTCCTTGTGTTAAAGCACTCTCCAACACAGAATATATTCTTCTGAAAATAACCTAAGTTCCAGTTTTGAGATATTAATTTTTTAAAGCATAAATTTATTTTGTAAAAAAAAAAAAAAATTACTCAATCTCTTAAAATGGTGTCTAATTGTTTTTTTATAATCTCACAAAATAAGTGTTTGAAACAAATACTCTTTTGAAGTATTTGAGAGAAACACTTCGGGCATTTCCAAGTAATTTTCTCAGTTAAGTGAGTAGCTCTTCTTCATAAACAAGAATAGCATTGTCCTGGCCATATCATAGCTCTTACATGTCTACAATCATTTTGAAAATTAAATATATATAAAACTGGTCAAATACTTAGATACCAAATCTAAAGAACAATCACATTTAATGTAATCCAATTTTATCATATTTCTACTTATCGCCACTTTAAAAAAAAAGAAAAGGAAGCAAATAACCTCTCTAAAGTGGGTTGGAAACCTAAAGAGGAAGAACCTTGGTCTCAATAAGTGACAGAGGAGGTCGCATGTACATATTCCTCTTCATGGGAGCCGTGCCCAAGTTGACAACCTTTTTGTTTATAACCTATTTGCTTTGTGCTTGTTTTGGTAATATAACAACAATGACAAGGATGGCGGAGAACAGTCTAGGGGAAATGTGGACCTAATGGAACTACATGAATATTTGCTACCGATAGCTACATAACAGATTTGTGAAATTATGAGTTTTCTTCAGCCTACTTTAAATACAGAGCATAACCAATGCATATTTAACAATTAGGAAAAAACATTTCCTGTATAGCGTCATTTATTATCAATGTTTGCTAATATCCCACTCATCAAAACTCTATTTTCTTAAAGTGTATGAATCCAGAAAGAACAAAATAAGCTAATAAACTATTTGTATTGTTACCCCTGAGTGGTATGAAATTTACAAGTTTTCAGAAATCATCAGTGAATTTTTGCTTAAGCAGCACATATATTCAATAGGCGAACATTAGTCATTTTCCAAACCAAGCATCTTCAAAATTCTTCTTAGATAAAATAAGCTTCAGTTCTCTGCACAACCACACATGTGTTGTAGTATATGTACATACACACACACAGAGAATGGAAAACAATAGATTCAGAGGCAGAAACTTCAGAAGCCAGTTAGAATTCTGTTTGTCTAATTATGAATGAAGTCACTTAGTTTTTGTGAACTCCAATTTCCATTTTTTAAATTGGTTATAATAATTACCTCTGGCCTATCTCAGAAAATCATAATACCCCTCAAAATAGGATATACAGGAAAAATACTTACACAAAAATATGATTTTTCACAAAATATTTGAATACATTTCTTATGCTGTAAGGGTTCAGTTTCAATAAGAGCTATCTTTGTTAGGCAAAAGTTTGAATTATGAAACTAAAAGTACAACTTTCCATATGATGTGGAGTTTCCTGTTCTGTGTTTTACAGGGCCGTGTCCCAGATGGCCAACTATTTATTACCATATGACCAACTCAAGTTTTGATTACAGTTATTAGGACATGAAAATATTGACAAAGCTGAGATCCCTGTTATGAAATGGAAGGACCGTGAAAATCTAAGATGTCATGCACCATCATCCCTCGCTCATAGGTTCTAATAACCAGGGAGGTCAAGGGTAATTTCAGCAAAATGATTACTTAGAAATAGCAGTGTAAATAGGACCTGACTGATGAATTTATCAACTAAACTTCCCTCCTGGCATGAGGAGGTTATACAAAAACCTGAACTTTGATACAACCATGGAGCTGACCCAAGGCCAGTGAGAAGGAAGCCAGTTCTCTCTCCTGGGACCTGGCCCCATGTGCCTCCAGTGCCTGCCTGCCCCACCGTCCTGACTGGGCTCCTGTGTGACGGCCCAGGGCCTGGGGTGGGACCTCCCTTCTGAATCTCCCCTTTCTCTCTGTCCATACTGCTCACCTCCCTTCACTCTCAAAGGGCTTCTCATTGGGAAATTGCTACTCTGAATCCAAGCTTTCTGTGCCTCATACAACAAGTCAGTCAACTTATCAACTGAATAAAGGGTCTCATGCTGAAATGACTACAGGGACCAGAGAGGAAAAACAAATGGTAAAATGGCCCAGGTAGAGTCTGTCACCATGCTAGTTGTAACTTTACAGAAATACAGACCCCCGTGTGGCCAGACACTACCAGGAAAAACCCAAATATGAATTTTTAGTTAAAATTGTGACTTCATACATGTTGGCAAGTAAGTTATTTTCTGAATTTTGAAAAAAATAATTGTTTCATCCTCTACATAGATAAAATAAAACATATCAATAGACTATATTTATTCAACAGCCAACCATTTCCCATCTCTTACCCAACAGGAGAATGTTGGGGAAGAAACCTCACCCCACAGATACTCAGAGTCCTCCCTGGCCTGTCAGTTAATATATGTGCATTGTAGAAAATGCCAGTTGTATCCCATTTTCCTTTAGTGCAAATAAAGAAAACCCAGTTATAGTAAGTATTTCAGACTAGACTGGAGGAAAAGTGACCTGTGTCACAGAGGAGAAATTATTGCTGGAAAGGGGGACCTTTTGGCTTCACCAACCTGCTCTATGGACAAATCCAATTCTTTCTGCACTGAAATGTTCTTCGAAGGTCAGCGCTGGCACACACATAGCCCTCTTCCCCAGGTATTCGAATAGTCTATAATATCTGGGTGAAGGGAGGAGAATGTACACCAGAAGGCAGGACCCACAAGTCAACATGCAAGATGAGAAAGTTAGAGGTCAGGTAGCAACTTATTAGCAGAGAGAGAAATAAGAGTGAAGTTCATCATTTCTAGCTAATCCTAAATTTGTCACTAACTCAAAGAATCAGAGTAGTTACCCTCGATGGAACTTGGAGATCACCTTGCCCCACCTCTTCATGCTTCAGATGTAAAGATCAATGCCGAGAGACTCTTCTAAACCCAATACATCAATTCCATGTGCCTTGCTTACTGTCCAAGACAAATGCATGAGAGGAAACAGGCTGTCTTGCACCTAGTCTTCGCCATGTAGGTATACAGACATTGCTAAATGCTGCATAAATGTCAGGCCAGCACTTCCCAGAAATGAAGGTCAGGAAATACCAACCTTGGTCAGTATATTACTCTATCACTGATTATACACTGATACCCAATAATTGTCTCCATTTCCACTAGGAAACTAGCCAAATGTGACAAATATGCCCTTGCTATTCAAGAGATCTCTGGAAAGCACAGCTCTCCTGTTTGTAACTTTTGAAAACCCCGGAAATTATTTCATTGAATAACCTTGCATAAATGACCTAGAGAACCAGTGATCTTGTGAATTGCAAAATGGGATCTCAACCGGTCTGAAAGTGAGCTTGATAGCCTTTCTCTAAAGAGCGCCAGTCTGTCTGCAACCCTGGAGAAAGCAAGGTCTAAAGTTCACAGAGCAGTACGCCAGCTCTGTCATGGATGGGGAAGGAGCTGCTCTTCTTATGTAATGGGAAGCAGCCTTACAACACAAGGCACCAAGAGAGGCACCCAGTGAAAGCGACTGTGCTGCACAGTGGCTGTCACCCACAGGAACTGGTTTAACAGTCATGTCCTGCTTTGTAAGCATCATGGTGTACCAAGCAGGTTTTATAGGACTTTCATTCTTATTCCAGCAAAATAGATTAATCAGGTTGGCACTGATTTTTCCCATTTAACTGATGGAGAAACTAGGGTGTGCATTTGGCCTTTCCAGCCCTCTGCTGCGGTCAGTCACTCTGAAGCATCAGGCCTGGGAGGTAGGTCCAAGCCCCTGAACAAAGCCAGGTTTCTTAAACTACAGACAAATATAACAAATGAAGGGAGAAATTCTTATCTGGGAGGGATTCATCTTTTGATCTGTGTTGGTAAATTTGAAGGAAAGGGGAGGATAATCTCTACCATTTCAGAAATTTAGATTTTGGCTTTAAATTGCATCAACCAGAATATTTCACTTTTTTTTTTTTGAACCATCGCATGACCATATTCTGCATTATGAAAATTTTCCAAGTGTGACTTCAGCTAGAAACTTTATTTGCACATTCAGGTGCCATCTGTGTCACTTAACAAAATGCTGCTCCCATGTGGTCAATACACATGCTTTCCAGGATGCACATGGCTATCATACACAGGAACTCTTAGTTCTTCCCACAGAGAACTCTTCTTTGCCTATAGTCGTAAGCTTAAAAGGGAGGCAGCCACTACTCAGGTCAGGTTCTACAGAGGCAGAAAATGAGGAACCTGCTCTATGAAAGACAATCCTTCACATTAGGATTTTAAGAAGTGTTTCACATAGAACACATAGACTCACATAGTACAGGCATAATATTTTAAAAAGTATTAGCTTATCTCCAAGTAAAATCTCTAAAATCAAGAAGCACTTTCACATCATTGATGGCAACCTCACCAGCGCTCTTGTTCTGTAGATGACGCACCAGAAGCTGCGGTATTCAGTAACTTGCCTACAGGCCCCTTGCTTCTTCAAACTCCCTCAAGTGAAGGAGGCCAGGCTTCCTCCATCTCTGGTTATGAGATAAATGCCTCATGTACTTGTCCACAATAAGACCTTCCCCTGCTCTAAATTTTTGGTGAAATCATAAGTCGTTACATCATGATGGTAAGGGCCCCACCTGTCTTTTGCCCTCCTCTCTCCCTAGCCTTGTATCGTGCCTTTCTCTTATTGCAGTGGACATTTGTGAAAGGAAGGGAAGAGGGAAAGAAAGAGAGGGAGGAAAGGAGTGAGAAATCTTAGAATCATCTTCTCTCATTACCACAGCAACTAGCCAAGGGTCAGTGGTTTTAGACACTTACCACATGCTTGTATTCTGCTAGGACATAAGGCAAAGGCCTTTCAGGGATCTCAACTTCAAAAAAATTATAATATACAAAGAGGTAACAACAATGGGTCAATCAGGAAGAAACCAGTGTAGGAGAGAATACAGAGTGGGGAGTTAGAGATAGGGAAAAAAGAAGGGTCAGGAAAGACTCCTTGGAGCAGGCCTCCACAGTGGCCCCAGATCTTGTTCAGTGGACAGAAGGGAGTAACTCTTGGGAGTGCTGGCCGACACAGGAGGGACTTGATTCCCATGTGCAAACAGGCTGAGAACACACCATGGTCTCAACCTCTACTCTGTGGGCCCGAAGTGACTCTGTGAGTCATTGCTAGACTATCACATGGATTTCTTAGTCAGGAAGCAGCCTTTGCTTTGGTGTTTATGATCAACAACTAAGACAAAGAGAAGTCTAAAGAGCAAATAAGTCAGCACAGAGTGCAAAGGCCCTGGGATGCCCATGGTGGCCTATTTACTGTGATAACTCCCTGGCTGGGTTGGGTAGAGGCCTTCCACCGTGGCAGTGAGGTGTGTGACTCTCCTCTTACACCCCTCTCTTGCTTAGCTTTTCACTCAAGGGGGATTGACCAATGCTGATCCCAAACACAATGTACCCATGATGAGATTATCTTTAAACAATAACAATAATCTATGGAATGTACTTGTCATTTCCTCATAAAAACATTGCCAAAATCCTGATCTATGTCACTAGATAATTCCCATTAGGCAGACTATGACATACATAGCTGGAAGCTTTATATAATCTACTATTTCATTGGAAGAAAGGTGGTTTTCCATGGTTTAGATGCAAGCAGTTTGAAAAGACAGGGCTTTTTGTCTTTCCAGACATTTTCTAATGCTTAACTAGAGAAAGAAATGAATCTGTCTCCCTCTCAGCTCTGAGATTCTGTGAACTGGTCTTGGTCTATACCTGCTGTGGAAATCAACACTTAAAGGCATGCAGCCTTCTCTTGAGGAAACTTCAGATCGCTGGATATCTTGAATGACTCGTAAAGCAACATCATCCTGATCCTCAGAACTCTCCTCAAATAGATTCTCTTTCTCTCTCCCTCTGTAGACCTCCCTGCCTTGAGATCAAGCAAATACTTGGAGATTTAGAGATATGACCAAAAGATCATATAAGTACCACTTATCTTCCTGGAGTAGTATCAAGTCATTTTTGTGCTAATATAATCATGAAATAATTCTGCAATTACATTTTCAAAATATTGCTTAAACTAGAGTCTCAATCTTTGAACTAGAAGCTCTAGATTTCAGTCATGGCTTCCCCACTTACTACGTAGGTGGCTTTTGGTTCTCAACACTCAGGGTCTCACAAGACTCGGTCTCTCAGAAAACCTTCCAAGTCTAGCTTCCAGGTTTGCCCGCTGGACACAGGAGACAGTTGGAATTAAAGTGCTTCATAAAATTTAACATGCAAATGAAAGGGATCTTTTTTTTTTTTATTGCAAGCCATTTTCTTGTGATTGGAGGAATCTGAATCTATAACAAATAGCCGAAACAAATGTTAGAAGCAAAGTCTGAAAGACAGTGCTTTTAGCCAAGGAAACATTATTTTTATTATCATGATGGAAAGGAGAGAGAGAATTCTGTGTTAACCATCAGAGGCAAACTCATCAGAGGGAACTCCACCCTTTAAAGATTACACTTGGTGACAACACAGGTCATCAGACAACTGGAGCACCTCTTCTCTGAAGCAACACGGTGACAGTGGCATAACTCACTCTTCCCTTGGTATCGAGCGCAACTGGCATCAAGAACACCACCCACGCCCAGGCAATACCAACACCAACGTGGATCAGCAACACCGACTCATGAAAAGCAATCTCGGGGGAGAGACCTGCAATGCCTTAGGTGAACGCTCCACCTAAGGAACTTGGTCAACCATGGAGATTTCCAGAAAAGCTGAACTTCAAGAAGTGATTTGCTCTGGCAAGCCAGAGGGGACCTTTTTTGCACAGAAAGGAATACCTCCTACTTGAGTTGGCATCATCATGGCAAGTAGCATGAAGTTAAAAAAAAAACAACAGTTGGGCTGGGTTACTCTTAAATTTCCACACATCTTGCGGGGCAGGACTTTTCCTGAAAATCCTGAAGTTCAGATGTTTACAATTACAGGCAATGAGGCTCAAAGAGTCAGCCTCATGGATCACTTGTGTTTTATTTTTGGTTTTGTTTTCATTAGATGCAACACTGAGCTGAGCCCTGAGCCTTCCAGGGAGTTGCACAATCTCAACTCTTAGAGATTGTGTTTCATGGTCACGAAAAAAAATAATTGGATTTAATAGGTTTTCACAATCATATTATCTACTTAACCTTCCAAGATCATTACTCACTTAATTGTAAGCCCCAAAGAGAGATCACAAAGAAGGGGCTGCACTGCGAAAATCATAAAATAGTAATAATAATAACAACAATAAAAAGCAGATTCTTCACAATTAATATAAAATCTAAAGATAATATATCAAAAGTAATTTTAAGGGTTCAATGGAGGCCTTTTAGATTTGGTAATTATTCCCATTAGCAAATGGATTTTTTTTTGTGTTATATAAGCCTTTACACATAAAATATTTACATGTATCTACAGATTATAAAGGTCTGAAATGATGAAATTTAAAACTCGAGCTGGGTGATAGGCATTTTCTCTTCACTGTAGCTCTGTACTAACAGCCTTACCCATTTCTAGAAGAGCAGGAACTCTGAGGTTCCTCAGAACACTGTGTCCCATCTCAAAGGGGAGAACACAAGGACATATCCCATTGTACCAGAGAAGGACGCTTCTGTCATGGAGTCTTTGCTTAGCTCTGGAGTACCACAACAGGTCATGCAGGTTATAAGCCACTTTAATTAGCTGTCCGACAAATGAGAGCATTCTTCAGTCTCCAAAAGATGTTTTCCATCTTGACACGTCTAAAGGAAAATCTTGAACGATAGGCTTATTCTCAATCTGGTTCTTATTTTCTCGTTTACTTCTGTGGCATGAAAGCAAAACAAAAGCCCTCTTTATTTTAATTTTTACTTTTTTTGTTCTCTCTATAGAGTATACTATAATTGGATTCCTTGTTCCTGTTCTGAGCCAAGGCACTGGATCCATATTGCTTCTGCCAAGTTTTTTTCTTTAAGCTGCAAATGTCCTTGTTTGTGTTCACTCCCAGTGGTCTAGGTTACACTATGAAGCCTGGATCAAACCGTCCCACATTCTCCCTCGAAAGCCTTGTTTTGTTGTTGGGAAAGGCTCAGCGTGAGGATAAGACTAGCACATTCACAATGCAACTGAAAAGTTACAGGCATGCCCTATGGAAGCTCCCCTGCATGGTGTTCTAAAAAAATCACTCCATCCTCCCAAGACGCCTCCAGGAGAAGGATATTCTCCATCTCTGTATGACTGCCCTTATCTGCATCCACATGAAGTGCTCTGAAACCATTTGCCTTCTACTCCCCCCACAAACACAAAAAAATCAACTAAGAGGGATGGAAAATTTGTTTTAATAATGTTGGCCTTCATTCAAAAAACATATATTGAGAAGCTATTCTGCAAAACACTGTGCTGGGTGCTAAGGACATAGAGATGAAAAGACATGGAGACCAAAGTGGAGGTGGGTGTTAACAATAGTTATTAGGCCATCCTAGTTCCTTTCTTCTGACTCCCTCCTCACTGTTAAACACTTAGTTTTATAGGGGTTTTAAAACACCTTTACATACCTGATTCCATTTGATCTTCACAATAATCTTGTTGGATAGGGATTGCTAATTTCATAGATGAAGAAACTGAATCTCAGACATGCTGAGTGACTTAATCTTAAATCTAATAATCTCAAAAGCCTAACTTAAAACATCTGACTATAAATCCACAGCTTGCCCCATACATCACCTTGCCTCTTGAGGGTAAAGGTGAGAAGTAATTTTTTTTTTTTTTTTTCAAGAAAATAGCTGGTGGTAACACAACCACCAAATATAAAAAAAAAAACCTGCCCTGGCTCCTGAAAAGATATAGCAATGCAAAGATTAATGCAACATTATCTCTCAAAGGGGGTTAGTGGGGTGGGGGAAGTTGCTGGAGTGAAGTAATTCAAGGAAATTAATGATAAAGGGAAAGGGAGAGGGAAAGAGGAGGTGTGGTGTAGATTTGGAACCTAAGGGAATTTTGGAGTGACTATCTTTACATTGCATCTCAATTTCTCTCAGGTAAAGAAGCAAGCAGCAGCAGTAAGGACTTCTATGCAGACTTTTCTACAGTGGAGAAAGTGTATTACCCAGTTAACACAGGTATTCTAAGTCCTAAAAATGATCTCTTAACTTAATAAGTTTAAAGAGCATTTTATTTTAACAACAACCAATAAAGACCCTGGGAATTTGGTAACTGCATGAGAGCTACCTGGAAACTTTCAAGGAACTGATAAAGTTCAATGTTCTAAACTATAATGCTAAAAAGTAGATCTTGGATCATTCTGATCACCTATGAAATTTTCTTAACATGGTCACCTGGCTTCTATTTCTGACATCTCTTTATGGCATGGAGGAAGAAACCGAGGCTATCTCCATTTCTGCTAGAGGATGAGGGAAAGCTTGCAAGTCTTAGCGTTGGCCATCCTTGACAAGATGTGCAGACAAGAGCGGCAACGCTGACAATGAAAGAGGCTCTGGACCAAGTCAAGTGCTCCTTAACACAGTTACACCAGGGTAACTATTGTGCAAGGAGAAGAGTCAAAGTGTGTTTCCCTTGTATAGGATTAAATTATGCTGCCTCTGCAGTCAACTGGTACTTTCTTTATGAGGGAATATTTTTCCTATGGAAACTCAGCCAGGTTATTCACTATGTAAAAGACCAGGTAGGCATTGGAGCACCCCACTGATCCTATTCATTTGTCCAGAGTCCATCCGCTCCAAGCTGCAAAACCTAGAAGAGCTTCCATTCACATTTGGCACAGCTAAAAAAGGCAATTAAAGGGAAAATGCACCTGAAACGGATGCTTTACATCTTAAAGAGAAAGAAACTAGACAGTGGGAGACTTGAGGGAACAATGGGAGGTGAAAGAAGACTAAGGAGAGGCAGTGACATCCTCTTTTCAAAGACTTCTTACTCCTGATCCTGTTCTTCTATTCTGTTCTGTAAAATACACTGACTGGATCTCTGATTAAAGAACAGTGCTGACTTGCTTCAGTCCTGAGGTCTAACAGGGAATCACCTCCCTTCATGCATTATCAGGAACATCATCACTGGTTACTAAGTCTTTGTGGGGCTTTTCTAAGCTATGCAAAATCTAACACTTTTTTCTCTCAAGTTATCCAGTTATGTTTTGTTGCTTGCAGCTAAAGGATCCTAACTATTCCCTCCATAATCTTTCCAACACTACACTTCTAAACCTACCTAGATCAAAATCTACATTCTCCCTTTCTTCTTGTTCCACAAAAGAAGTGTCCCTATTCCTATCAAGAAGCAATCTCTTGAGTGGGTCTACATTTTCTACACTTTCAGGAACTCCATTCCTTGGGTTATCTTCTCCTTTCTGCATCATTAGTTTCTTCCTGCCTACTGGATACTCCTTGTAAGCTTATAAACAGATTCTACTATCGAGCATTTTTAAGATCTCCCTTGTTTCTATATCCCCTACAGTCACCACTCCTTCTGTTTTATAGCCACTCTTCTGTAGAGAGTTGTGTAGATGTGTCATTCCTCACTTCCCAATTCTCTTTTCATACCATTCTAGTCTGGATTCCACCACTACCCTGCCACTGAAATTCAAACCACTTTTGCCAGGTCACTGTCACTCTCCACATTGCCAGGTTCATTTTTCTGTTCTCATCTTACTTAGGCTTTCTGATAGTATTGGCCTAGTTGCACCACCCCCATTCCCCTTCAAACACACACCTTCTTGAAGGTTCTTCTTTACTCTAAGTAGGCTGCTTTTACTGAGAACATGTCAAAAGAATAGCAGACTTGGGAATTGTGACATCTGAGGAGCTAGAGGTCCAAGGGAGGGAGAAAAGAAGTTCATTCCTTTCTTACATGGAAATATGTGTAGTCATCTTAAATAACTCAAATAATTTCACTTCCCTAATTCAAATCTTTCACTGATATCCCATCATGCTTAGAGTAAAATCTGAAATGTCCTCAAGGAATATACCTCCATGTAACCTGGCCTAACTGTAACCTCAACATCAGAAATATTCTCTTAACTTGTCCAATGTTTTGCATTTTAATTTTAAAAATATGAAGAGTTGTTTTGCGATGTTTTGCACTATATAAAATCATTGTGTTGTGTAAAATAAGGAGTAAGGGATAAAATTCATTGAATCAAACAAACATCAAAGTCCATCATTGCTAATGAGATTTTGAAAAGTCCATGCCCACTCTGGGAGCTCTGTCTTCTTTCAAATAAACCACCACAGTACCCTCTTATTGTCCAGTATATCCAAAATGACATAGAGATCCTGCCTTATAATATTTTGAGTAGAAGCGATTTCACAGGATCCAATGTTTTATCCAAGTAAAGACACGTCATTGTGCAAAATTTTTAGCCACTTAAAAATATGATCGAGTAGTTGACGACCTAGAGACAAGAGTTAACATTAAATTAGACTTGTCTTCCCTGTTATCCATGTCATGTTTATTGTTTGTTTTTGTTTTGTTCTGTTTTTTTTTTAGATTTCACTGCAACCCTGAAAACATATACTTCCATTTCACTTTACATTTTTGCCTTATACCTCTACTCTGAAGAAAATGTTTCTATACCCATGATTAGATTTATAGAGGAACTACGTCCCCACCTCAGTCTATACTGTTTGCCTGTACAACATATGTATATTATGTCACTTTGCAAAATATATAAGCACAGTGGCAAATATAATCCTGTTTGTTTCTGTCTGTTGGTAAAGACACTGACACAATCATCAGATAAAAAAATATTTCTGTGAGGTGAGTAAGTATTCCAAAGGTGGTGATTTTCAAATAACAAAACATTAAAATTGCTAGTAGTCTAATTTCTTGCTTTTTTGCCTGTGGTTTGCAGTGGTCTGTGGTGGGAGATCAAGACACATGACCTCTTTTTGGACAGACATCACTTGACAAAAATATTCAGAGGGTTAATGCAGCCAAATACTTATCTGGATTTTATCAGTTTGTTATGGTTAGGAAAATAAAAGTGATTTTGAGACCAAAGTAGAAAGACATGCTCCCTTTATTTAAAGAGACTTTTTAAAACTCAATGCCTATTTGTGTGTTGTTATGTTTTCTAAGCCTCTCTTTCACTCTTAATTTGCTTGGTTATTTTATCCTCTTCCAATATCTTCTTCCTCAACATCTGGGTGTAACTAAATTGAAATAATCTTTTCCTGGTTCCTTTTTCTGAAGAAGGTTTGTGTAGATGTGCATAGTTTAATACATCTGAAACAAGACATGCAGTCTTTTTTTTTAAGTGCCTTTAAGAACTTGGCTTTGGGCTTCAGTGATTGGCTGTGTAAGTGGATTCAAAGAGATTCAGCAGTATTTACTATCATTGCTTAAACAATGAATCCATAAGAACTTGCTAAAAACTCCTAGAAGTTTAGGAATAGACTCAGCACTGTAAGATTTAGAGTGCCATCTGCTCCTTTCTTCAAAAACTCATAATCTAGGAGGGGAAACAAGATCAATAGTAAACTTCCATTGTCTCTTTCACCGGGACAGTTATTCTTCTTCTTTCCTTAGGAGAACTGACCACTCTCCAACAAAGAGAGGCAGAGCTTTGAAATGGGCACAGCACTACAGATATTTAAAGATTTATTTCCTGCGGCTTGCTATTCTAGTCCTAGGCCCCAGGCAGCACTTCTGATTTTCCAGCTTCTCCCTAGTCCTTTTATGCTTCCTATTACTTAGATACTGGTTATCCTAACAATTTGGAAGGGTGGGGAGATGGAAGTGCTAGGGGCTATTTTTCAATGCTAGAATGATGTAGCATAGTTATAATTGTAACCTCCACCAACTAGCATTTAACATGACACCTGACATGTAATTGGTGTTCCGAGAGCCATTGTTTGTTTTACAATTTGAAACTGAGAAAGAGCAATGAGCAGTATGGATAGCCCAAGAGCTAGATGCAAGAAAATGATGGGAAAATGCAAAGTAAAAGGAAAATGTACCAGATGAGAGTATGAGAGCCAACTGGAGAGTGGGAAGTGGAGATGGGACTATCGATAACCTAACCCGAAGATGGTGAAGACCCAGACTAGGAAATGGAAGGAACTCAAGAAGGTGGGAGAAGCTGGGAGGAGAAAGCAGTAAAACTTGATGATTATCAGGCATGATGGGGAAATCCATGGAGAGAGCAAGGAGAAAGGCAAGGAAGATAGTAAAGATGACTTCAAAGGTTTGAGAGGGAATAACTGTGAGACAAGGGATCCATGACAGAAACAAGGAACTAGGAAGAGGAACTGGTTTTGTGGGGGAGATGATGAACTCAGAGATTGTGGAATATGAGATGATGGGAGGACTTTCAAGTGAAAATGACCAGTGGGCAGTCAGAAATATGGGAATATATCTTGAGCAAGGGGCAGGACACAAGCTGTAAATCTGTGAGTCATCAGCCCCATGTGCTTGTAGCCATGAGAATGGGAACAATCTGTACCCATTGTGGTGTCCATAAAGGGGAGCGGATGACTGTGGGTGGAGCCATGGGCAACAGGAGAGTGAGGAGGAGCAAGAGGCAGTTGGGAAACCTCAGAAGAATTGAAAAATGAGCCACAAAATGCTAGAAATGTGGAAGGATGAAAAAACTTCAAGAAGAGGGTAGAAAAAGTAATAAGGGATAGTGAGAATGAGATTGAAAGGAAGGACATCAGACATTATAGCGGCAGATGGGGACTTTTAGGAGCCAACAGGGCAAAGAGATGGGGACTAAGATTCAATTTTAGGGAATTTTAGGGAGACATTTAGGTGATAGGAAATAGACAAAAGACCATATTGCTTTTAAATGTCAGAGTAAAGTAGGATCGTGACTGGAGGACAAAACATATACTTATTATTTGTGGTGAACTTTTTAGAAAATATTCAATAGAATTTGTTAAGTGAGATATTATTTCCTAAATCTCTGTCAACATGGAAACTTGGACTTTTATTATCCTTGAAGTGAAGCTTGATTCCACCTCTACCACAAACACACACACATGCACACACTTAAATACTTAATACTCATACACACTCACACATGCAAACACATACATAGACAGTCATGCACTCACAAACACATACACATACACACACTCACACAAAAAAGTTCACAGGCCTTTCTCACGCCACCTAGGTCACATTTCCCGGAATTAGGATCTCAATATAAAACCAGACTAAAATTTGTCACACATGGCAATTGGACCCTTAATGATCACTTGGCTCTGCAGCAACCATTGCCCGAGGCTGCTGGCCCTTCGCAAGAGTGCTCTTTCTTGAACATGTCACCTCAGCCTTTACTCTAAGTGTTTACAACCCATTTGTATATAAATGGGAATTCATGTCCAGTGTTAATGTTCATCTTTAAGTAGCCTAGCCATATTAGGGACTTTTTATGACTAATTCCATCATTCTTGAGCAGTCAATCTTCTAGTGGTTTCAACATAGTCCCTGAGAAAACTGAGTAAAAATAAAGAACCAATTGCTAAGTATGAGACAAGAAACAGCATAACACAGTGACCAAGATCTTCATTTTCATAGGACCAACCACTTGTTTAATCTGCTCCACCTTGTCTCCAATCAGAAATTCCCCATGCTCATCCAAGGTCAAAAAAGACGTGACATGAAAAGCTAGAATAAGTACTTATTGTCAAAGCATTGAACATAATATTAAATCTGGCACCGATACTATTGCCAGATTGATACCAAACCAATTTTAAATGTCAATATAGAATATAAACTTTCATATATTTAGTTTGGAAAATAAAACCATTTTCCCTAAACCTGAGAACAGTAAAAACAGATGCCATCAGATAAATACAATGACCCATAATTTTGATTTGGGCATTTGAAAAGAAGGTTATTTATTAAATGATAACATGCATGTAGAAAAACATATTATAAATCTGGAGCTTGACGAATTTTCACAAAATTAACACACTTGGGTAACAGTACCCTGATGAGAAAATGAAAAATGCCTAGCCCTTTAGAATTCCCTCTTCTGGCTCTTCCCAGCCACTAACTCCCTGCAAAGCAAACCATTATTATGACTTAGAAAATCATGTAATCTTTCCCCTGTTTTTAAGTTTTCTAGAAATGGAGTTACGGTGTTGCATTCGTTTGTGTCTGGTTTAATTTTCTCAGCATTCAGCTTGCGAGATTCATTTACATTGTTGTAGTTTGTCATTGTTTCTTCACTATATAAATATACTATACTGCAATTTATTTATCCAGTCCTCTGTTGATGGATATTTGAGTTGCTTCCAGTTTGGGGCTCTTGTGAACTGTGCTGCTGGGAATTTTCTTGCACATGTCTTTGGATACCCACACACTTACATTTCTCTTGAGTGTAAAAGCAGGTTTGTAATTGCCTAACGTATAGCGTATGGTCATCTCAGCAGATGAAGCCAGTTTTCCAAAGTGTTAACTCCCAGCAGAGAGTACTTGAGTTCCAGTTATTCCATATCATCACCCTTCTGGCAGAGTCAGGTGTTTGAGGGCTTATTTTGTCTGTTTGCTTTGGACATTCTGATAGATTTGGCACTTTAAGAAGTCTCTGCAGGGTCTCACATCCTCGTGGCCTAACAGATAAGCCACTGGATGCAACTCACATACAGCCCAGGAGCCAGGTTCAAGACAGGGGCTGGAAAAATAACCAAGCTGAACAGCTTAATAAAATAAAGTGTTTCTTCCTCCTCTCTCTTCCTACCTGCCTGCCTGCTCACCTTCCTTCCTACCTGCATTTTCCTTTAAAAAAAAAATGTATCTACAGACACCACAGTGTCAGGAACAATGCTCATTCACAGCCCTGAATGAGCATTACTAATATCGAGATTTCTCTATTTTAAAATGTATAATTATATTTCCTAATACAACTTATTTTGCATGTACATTGAATGGGGATATTACTGGGTCTTTAGTTTAAAAGTCAAGCAGGTCAGAAGACAAACTGAAGTGCCAGAGTCAACTCTACTTTCAGATGGCTTACAAAACAAAGAAAAGGGAAGAGGAAAGGAGGAGGAAATGAGGGATGTAGACAGGCATTGTCGATGCTCACTGGTAAAAGTGATCTCACAGACATCTTTGTCTTCAGTAATAAAAGAGGACACGTTCCAGAGAAAAATCTTTGATTTTTTTTTTTAAAAAGTTCCAGGTAGAAATGAAAACAAGTCGAGATAGGTAGGCAGTAAGAGTGAGGAGGAAACAGCACCTTTATTTTTGTTTTCTTAGATTAGTTGCTGTTTTTGTTTGTTCGTTTGTTTGCAGTTATTCTTTTGGGTAGTTCCCCCCAGGCCAGGCTATGAACCCAGGCCTTGGGATGTCTGTGGACTGCGTCTGGCGGGTACCGCTAAGCCGCCAGGGTGAAACTTTGATTGATTTTAATTCCCTTTCTTAGGGGGTGACCATGTCAAAAACTATGATTAATAAATACATATACACATATACATATAGGAACAAATATACATTTCTACACATGGAAAATAAAGTATAAATAAATATAAAGATACGTGCAGTCAAACACTGGTACCTGCCAGAGGATATTCCAGACTGCATGTCTCCCCAAGATGTTGAATATGGCTTGATTTGAATGACAGTTGCTAGCAGGCCCCTGAAATACCTGGGATTTTCATAACCATCCTTTGAACTAAGCATGTACAACTCCTCAAAAGCTGCTCCTTTCATCCCTCTCAGGACTGCTACATTCACCTCATCATAACATCAGAGCCCACTGGTGTCAGAGTCTCAGTCTACCTAAGTTTCCCTAAAAAGGCTGCGAAATCCAAAAGGTCAGAACGCAGGTCTTACTCATCTTGGGAGTCATCCAGAGTCACAAGCACTTTGCAAACACAGAGCGATGACTAAAAAAAAAAAAAAAGCATTGAATTGAACTACTCCTCAGGCCAACTCTTGCTATCCGCAGTAGTGAGTTGCCCATAAGTTAAAGAAAGTAAGTGCTGTTTTCTGCAGTATGGAAATTTCTTTAGGTCATGCTGCTATACTTTTAGAGATCCCTCCCACAAACAACAGAGACCCCTTCCTCTCTCTGCTATTCTCCCTGTCTTACGAATATGCATAAGCACTGCAAAATCACTCTCCTTTCACTGATTAATCACAGCCTGGCTAGCTTCACCCTGTTAAGAATGAAAGTACAGTTGGAAGTGGTGGTGTGGAAAAGGTTGAGCAGCAAATTCTACTCCTCTCACTGCTAACCTGCTGTGTGGCCCTGGCTTTGGGGGTCTCAGTTTTCTCATGCAGTAGGTGGTCTCTAAGTCGCCTTCAGATATTTTACAAAGGTGCATGTCTCCGTCAGTCCTAGAAGGAGGGGCTTCCATTGCTCTTCTCCTGTCCTCTACCAGGGCTGTCAAAACCTGAATAAGGTCAGATTTTCTGTTTGCTCAGAAAGCATCAATTACAACCAAAATCAGTTTATTAAATAAAAGCCTGGTGAGAGAGCTTCCTGTCTGTTTTGGCAACAAGATACTTGGAGCTGGGAGCTCCATGAGACTTGCAGCACTCAAAACTCACTCTCCCTTTCCAAACACAGCCTGCTTTGCACACCAGAGAAGGAGGAGGAGGAGACCCTCAAATAGGCGCAAGAGACTGCACAATCAACACAGTGAGGAAAGCATTTTATAAAGAGCTCAGCAATTCTCCTCCTTTCTAAAGTGGCAGCAACATCATTTTCTAAATTACCTTTTGTCAGATTGCTGCATATGAGAGCAGATGAGGTCTTGGCTTGCTCCTAATCCTGAACAGTTTGCATCTTAAGAAGTGTAAGAGGATTCTCTCCTTAGAGCACCCTGATCCCTGAGGCCTGCAGTAACCCACTGTGTGATCCTCTTTGCCTTTTCTCCAAACGCCAAGACAAAAGTCACTCCGGGAAGGGCGCTTACTAAAGTTTCTTTTTCTGGCACAAAATAAAAACCCGAATGTGGAAACTGATACAACAAACAAAAAATGAATTTGGTTCGCTTCCAAGAAAACGTGGATCTAAAGGTGTGCCAAACCCCTGGGCAGTGGTGAAGAAAACGTGGTGATTTGGACATCTGAGGAATGGGGAAACTGCACATACAGGGAACCTACACATGAGTTTAATGGCAGAATCAAAGTTACTGCAATAAAAGAAATTGGTTCTCCTAAAAAATAAATAAATAAATAAAGGTGTGCCAGAGTGTTTCAACAAGATACCTGAAGGGAATTTCACTGTATTTCCTCTTTTATAACAATAAAGAAAAAATTAATTCTGGCTTCTAAGATCCTGACTGGGACTCTTATCGGTACAAGATCTCTCTCTCCTCTCTCTTTCTCTCCTTTCTATTCCAGGGGAAACACTGCCAAGTACCAGATGTTCAAATTGGTAAAAGGCTGGAGTTCTCTGCAAAAGCTATTCAACCAATTGTACTTGGGTGGTGTGACGCATGTCACTGCTGTTCTCATGCGCACACCTCCCCTCCCCATACTTTTTTATTTTCAAGGTTAAAGGTCAACCCTAGCTAAAGTTGCATTTAGAGAGTGGGAGTAAATGTCTGGCCACAGAGTAGAGAGAGGTGGGGAGGGTGACTTTCCCTGTAGCAGTGTGTCCTAGATTTTCTGAAATGATTACATTCTGAGGATTCAGAGGCAGCTCACACTTTCAAGTCTGAATGCTGACTCATGTCCTCCCCTTCAGGGCAACGGAAAGGAAGGGTGGAGTTGGAGGATCTGGGGTTGGGGAGCAGGGTAAGAACTGGCAGGAGGCGTGGGGGCCAGAGACAGAGAGAGGGAGAATGCTAACAAGATTCTTTTTCTGAACACAATTCCTCTAATTTTCGTCAAGACTCAAGAAACCTGATGGAGGCAACAAGGGCAGAAGTTTCCCAGTTGGCACTGTTTCATCTGTCTTGGTCTACTCTTTTTTCTTAGGGTTTTGTTTTTGTTTTTGTTTTTTGAGATCTTGACACAGATGACAAAGGGGGATGGAAAATATCAAAAGGTTATTTCTGTCTTGTTTGTAAAGATTAGAGAAATGAATCAAATAAATTGAGGAAAACTCACGCAAAAAAAAATCCCCCTTAACTCAGGCTGATCCAGAAGGATCTTTGCTAAGATTTATACATGTCATTTCCTCCAGTACTTAAATGAGTTCTTGAAAGATTGGGTCATTCACCCAGCTGGTCACTCACAGGGACTTTGAATAGCCTAATATTTTAATAGCCATTATTTTGATGGTGTCTTTTCTCTGTCAAGCACGCATACTCTTTCCTAGCGTCAGGTACTGTTGGAGTTCTTCCATCAAGAAAGTCACCTGTGATGGACACAAAAACCAGTGTACCTTGGTGACCCAGGACAGTTAAGTACTGAATTTTACAGTTCTGGTGCATCAAATGTATCTTCCACATAATTGATAGTTAAGTATTTTTGGTTATTATTGTACTCAGATAATTCCTTGGCAAGTACTGATTCACTTGTTCAACAAATATTTAACTTATGCCTATTAATGTTAGGTACCTTGATAAGAGGATGCATAGAGCTTGTGTCTATTGGGGAGTCTGATATAAGCATATACATCTGCACACATCCATACTGATGTATGTGTTCAAGTCACACCTTGGGATGGGTGTTGTGAAGGAAACAAAGAAGATGCAAAGATAGAACTAAAGGATGAGGTGGAATTGGCTGTGCAAAGGAAGAATTAATCAACTTCCTTGGCGGGAGAAAATTGGGGTCTCTTTCACAGAGAAAGAACGTTTAAAACTCTGTGACTCTAAGCATTGCTTATACTCATCATAGACTCTCAGGGTTAGTCTTCATAGAGCACTGGTTCTGCTATTGTTCTGTTGTTACTGCTTGGAGATTGAAATGCCCTCCACTCACTGCCGGAGGGCACCCCGCACGACATCTCCCACAATTCTGGGGCAATGTGTCCCGAGCACAGCTGGAGGCTCCAGAACCCTGCTCCAGCAATGCCAGTGGTACCAAACCCAATTCTTCACTGTTAGAGCTGTCCCAGCTACTAATGTTTCAGGTATAATCCCTGCTTTTAGAACTGGGAGAGAAGAGAAGGAGAAAGTACATGCTCAGCTGACTTAGAATCCAGTGGCTGCACTGGGGGAAATGGCCAGGATTTGACACTGTTGTCCCCCACGCTTTGTCTCAGTACTGTCATCAAATAGTATCTCTTCACCCCAAGTCCTGGAATAGAATGCAGGCCTTTTAATGTTTTATATACCTCTGGATAGTGAGGAGGTGATATTTATATTATCTCATCAGGTTTGATTTTGAACAAGGACAGTCATATTAAAGTTGACTATTTCTTCACTGGTACTGTATGTGGCATTCTCTTATCTGGGATAAGTCAACCAGTGAAACGCTCTTTAACTGTAGCAACAGGGGGAAGCAGAATTAGAGACCTACTTAATATTCTTTTTCCTATATGAATACAAAACACATTTCTGCATGTTTAAGATTCAAATTTAGCTTAAAAATATAACACTGCATTTTTAAGATTCAAAACACAATTTGGAGTGAAATTCTTGAGATCTATAATATCTTAATCACAAAAACATCTTGCACTCTGTGGTCAAGCACTACTCAACTAAAGTCTGCCTTCTGAAGCCCAGTTTTCCTTTCTCTGATTTAAAAGAGTTATTTGTAGTCACTGCTGCTTCTTTCTCTCTGGCTGCCAGTCAAAGGCTTCATCTTTCGTTTATAGACTTTGAGAGACGATGAACCTGCCAGACTTCTCCCTCCTCAGCTGCCTCTGCTGCTTCTCCCTAATGGAAAGAAAAACATATCATCCCTTTCATGTTGTCTAAATGAACCCTACTTCTGCTTACTCTCAGCAGAGGAGAAAAAATCAATCAAACAAACAGAAAAACAACCAACCACTGAGCCGTGATCATAAGGTGAGATCTTCCTGGTAGCACCTTTTTTATCAGTAAAATATGAACTTGTCTTCACAATTCATCTCTCTAGTTTTGCAGCTTTGTGTCTTTAAAAATCAAAGTTCTTGTTATGGAACTGAGACGTTATCTATCAGAGCTCATATGGCCCTGAAATTGCTTCTAGTTGCACGCTACTGCTCATGGGTACTTTCATGGAGTTTATTTTGCCTTTCCTAGTCCCATTTCTTTTCCCTCTCTTCTGTCCAGTTCTCTACCCCCTAAAGAGATTGCATAATTCATTTACTTGAGTTAATTTCAATTCAGCTCATAGTATTAGGTAGGAGGATGTCTGTGAAAGTACTTTGTAACAGGTAAGGTATTTACAGATATGTTATTATTACTAAGTACTCATTATATGCTACTCTCTTTAGATGGGGGTAGTGAGGGCAAAAAAGATGAGAGGCCTTCACCCTGACATTCCAAGAGCTTGGTATCTAATAGAGAGAAATGAAGTATAAGAAAAATACAAAATAAAACAAAAAAGCAAGAATTACAGACCATGGGCCACAAAAGTAGTCTTCCAAAACAACTGAAGATGAGGAAGTATTTGAATGGACCTAGAAGACATAGGGAACTTCTACAAGGAGAAACGGTAAGGGTATGGAAAAAATCAAAGACTGATGGTGTATCTCATGCTCTGGGGTTGACATCATATGAGAGTAAATTCCTTCCAAATAAGGAAGGTGTTCTGTCCAATGAATGATAACCCGAAGAGAGAGAAAGGGTGAATGAAGAGTCTGGTCACTTAGCCATCTCTTCAATCCTCCATGATGCTGAATGTAAGAAGAAATGAAGTATCCAAGTTATAGCTGTTTTGAAAGATGTTAAGTTACACCTGCAGTTCTTGAATAAATATGACTGAAATGCATGGGTACACAGAAAGGAGACTAGTCTCCTTCAGTTGGGGTGCTGGGGGTGGGGGGGCACTGCAGAGACTGTGAGTTTCTGGGAGCCACAGAGAATAGCCTGGAGTGGGGGCTAGAGGTGGCATTCTTTTCTAACCAAAGTACAAACATTCTCTTATAAAGAAAGGTGCATTTAGAAGGAATGTGGTCCCCATACATCACCTTTGATTAGCTTTGGGGCAACTTTCATGGACAGGAAGGCTTCTATTCAGGACCAGACAATTCACCTGATTACCTTATGGGTCTTAGGTCATCCCCAGAGAATGGGGACAATGCCTCTCAGACCTGGGGAGGAAACTCAATCAACCAACTCAGGTGTTCAATGAAGCGTGCGAGGAGTCACTGAAGGCGCTGTTTACTCTCATTGGGTTGGTGTTTTTTGGATAAAGGTAGATAACATGATGTCTTTTACTAGAATCGACCTCTGGGAGATTTTTGTTTTTCTGTTTGGGGCTGTTACCAGTTCTGTATTCAAAGACCAACACAAAACTGTATTTACTTTCTGTCTTGGAGGGTGCTATCAGTTCTGTGCTGAATGCTTTCTAGAAACCCCCTCCCTCACACAGCGAGGCTCTTCACTTTGGCTGCTTGACAAGGATGTTTACTCTAACACCATCAAGGTTCAAACCCTGCCAATCCTTTGCCAGCCCTGAACACACAAAGCCACACTCCTGGTAAAAAGGTACTCCGCTTTCCTGGAAGCATATCAATATTTTTTCCCTAAGTTTTGCATTTGAAACATTTCAGAAAACCAGATCTCATATGCCCATTTGAGACAATTTTGTCAGCTGTGGTTTTCCTAAGGTAAGAACCCAGATTCAAAGACAAGAACAAGAGGAAATTTTAATTTAGTTATTAAAGGGGGAAAAAAGGCATGAATAAGCTTAGAATTGCTGCAAAGTGTTAGCTTTTCCAAGAGAAAATAAGGGAAAGTTAAGGACAGAACTGTAATCAGATTCTCAGATTATAATCTTCCAATTATATCTACTGTTTTTCACACTCATCCAAAATCACTACTTCTTTGATAAAGTTGAAAAACTGCTTATTTCTAACACAGACTCCCACTGAGTAGTTGAAAACAGAAGACAAAGGGGAAAACACTCTAAATCGCACTGTAAGCAAAACTGGCAACTAAGATGCATGAAAGAAATAGTGAATGAAATCAAACTCCAGGAGATGTACAAGACAGGGAATGAGAGGTGGGCTCTTTAAAAACTCTTCTAGATCTACAATTCAATATGCTTAGCTGGCTAATTACTACTGAAATTAGAAGTGCAGAGAGAGAACCAAAAAGACAGACAGTAGGATCAGACAGCACGCACTGGCAGCCTTTTTATGCCAAAAGAACTTGCAGAGAGGGAATGTTCATCATTATTCTTGGGGGGGGCAAAAGACAGGGGGGAGAGAAACGCTTCTGACATCCACCCACACAGAAAATGTTTGTACTTCTTACCATGGAAATATTCACTTAGAGGAAAAGAACATACCCTTGGGGACTTCCATCCTAAAGCTTTTCTGAAAGGGAAATGCCCAGAAGCACATCCAAAAAGGAAGAGACTGGCAAATGGATTTGTGCAGAATCCGGACACCACATGCGTCTGCAGAAGCTGCAGTCGCTCACGGGGGAGTCAGGCAGATGATTTCTTTACCACTCGCAGCACAGCTGTCCTGGCTGCTCCCAGCCCGTGGCCCACATGTCAAGCCCTCAGCACAGTCCATGGTTTCTTGAAACACCGCATTGCTGCACCCATCCCTTCCCAGAAAACTCCCTGCAGCAGCAACAGAGGCATTGCAAATGGTCTCAGCTGCTCTGTTCAAAATCTTTGATCCCTCTGAGTTAGGACCAATCCCTGGGCACCCAGGTTACTTTTAACTTCAGTCCCTTCGTGCCAGAGTAAATATCCAACCTTCTTTCTCCACAGTCTCATGAAACAAGAGTTGGAAGGGGTAATATTAGGAGACTAAGAAACATTGCTTACGTGAAATTTTTCCAGATTTCCTTGTCCTTCAATGAGGGATATTCATAAAAGATTGCACAAAGTGATATGAAGAATATTAGATTCGACAGTCACTCCTTTTACAAACACTACCACCTTCATTGTGGGTTGATGACCGATGACAAGGAGATATGGACACAGGTATGGACATAGAACTCCATGCAGATTTAGTGATGAGTTTTTGTTCAGATCTCAGGTGCCTATATGCTCCAGAATCAAGGTAAAGTGGAGAAACTGGAAAAGAAATCACAAAAATGCATTATTTCCCCAGTTCTAGGAGTGCCCTAGTTGTGTGTTTAGGACTATGGGATAATTTATGCTAAATATTCATCGACAGCTAGGGATGAACAATTCTTGCCAGGCAGCACATGTTGATTTGAAAAGGAAGTTGTTCTCAAATGAAAAACACTGACAAAGAAAACTATTTCTCATGGAGAGAACTCAGGTGAGCAAGTTTAAAATCCAGACTTTAAGTCCAACTATGCTTCTAACTAAGCTATCACGGAACGTTTCTGTATATAAAGATCTCCTCTGAAATATGAGGGGGTGAACTAACAGGTGTCTAAGACTCCTTCCACAATTAAAAGTTCTTAGCCCATTATCTTCATATAAATATTCAATTATCCACAATCATTCATACTGATCTTTCCCTAATTCTCAGAGAGGAGTGTGCCGACTGCCTGCCTGAGAAGAGAAACTAGCCTCTAAGAGTTGGAATTTTGCTGTGTTCCAAAACCAGAGCCGGCTGTCTCTGATGGTATTCAATACCTGCATCTCTTCTTTCTGCTCACACAGATTACTCCGTTAACTCTCAAGCTGGTTCAGCCAAAAATCACCTGACAGATATGCATCTTGGTAATCTGCCACATATATAACGATAGGACATTAGAACATCAAAGAACCTCAGAAACTAAGCTGAGTAGCCTGTAGAGTCTATAGAAAATATATAAGATCCAGGAAAAATATTGTTACCATTTTTATTTATTTTATCATATCCCTTTCAAATTATCTTAGGGGTGTGTTTTCTAATATATGCTGTATATTAGAACCTTATACATCTGAGGTATTTATAAATTAGTATTACATCTATTAAAGTATGCATGCTAAATTGCATTGTTTCTTATAGGAGTTTGCGATCAAAAAAGAGAGTTCAAAGATGAATCATATGCCCCTAAGCCAAATTCTATAGAGAAAAAAATTCACTGATCCTTGATCTAAAATAACAATCTCATTTTTATAGATGAAGGAATTAAAGCTCAGAAGTTTTGACTAAACTGCAAGAGCAGAGCCAGAACCATGGGTCTTCTTCAAAGCATTCTTCAGCTAATGCTTTGTGCACAATGTTACACAGTCATCCCCAGACCTTTTGCTCTTTCAAGTCTTTAGACACCCAAACTAAAATATTAGCAGGCTGAAATTCCATTTCGTCCACAAAGGTTGCTTATGCCTGAGCTCCTCTTAGCTTCCCCCATGTCTCACTCTCCACTGGCTGGGTTGCATCCACTTTCCTTTCTGGCCTGCCCTTGCCAAGGACACTGTCATGTAATTCAACTGTTGTTGAGCTCAGAGGATCACCTAGTTTTCTTTCCTTTTCTTTATATGCTCCAGTTAGCACACTGCATTTCTTATAACACCAGGAACCACAGTGATCAATGAAATCTTTGCTTATTTAGAATATATAGCAAAGTTGTTAGTGCTGTTAGGATAATGAAAATCAGCCAGAACTCTCTAACTGTGGAATCATCAAGGGATCATGCTCTCCCCACCCACTTCTTCAAACACATGAATTTTACAGTCAAGGGAGTCACCAGGACAAGCAGGTGCAGGTGTGGAAGGCCCTCCTCATGAGGGAAAATTAGTCCAGAGCTGAGTTTCACAATGGAATGACTTAAGACTGTGGTTCTCTAAGTATGATCCAGCAGCAACATCCTGGAGAACTGGTTGTAAGGGCATATTCTCAGACCCCAACCCCCAGCCAATGATGGAATCAGATATTCTGTGGGTGGACCACAGACAACTATATTTTAACAAGTCCTCCTATTGATTCTGATGCTTGCCTACAGTTTAAAAACCACTGATTTCTTCAAAAAAAATAAAAACAGAACTACTGTGTGATGTAACAATTCCACTTCTAAATGTTTATCCAAACAATGTCAAACCATTCATTCAAAAAATGAATCTGCATCCCCGTGTTCAGAGCAACACAATTCACAGTATCCAAGACATGGAACCAACCTAAATGCCCATGGACAGATGACTGGATAAAGAAAATGTGGTCTACCTACACAACAGAATACTACTCAGCTATATTAAAAAGATGAAATTTTGCCTTTTGAGATAAGTTAAATGAACTTAAGTGATTGTACTAAGTGAAATGCATCAGAAAGAGAAAGAAAAATACTGAATGATTTCGCTCATACATGGAAAAATATAAGGAAACAAAGCATATGAACGAATAGAACACAATAAAAATAGTCTTTGACACTCAAACTATGGTTTGAGGGGAGGCTACAAGGAGAAGGGGTCACATGGATAGTGGTAAACGGTACTAGAACTCTGGCTGTGGATGCGATGTGATAGACATGTTGATGGAGGCATTGATCTCTTTTCCTGAAATGTACACAGTATTGTAAACTAATGAAACAATATTAAGAGAGAAAACTATTGATGTAAGGCTTTGCCATCTCAACCAAGGAGGAGGTTCCAGAAGGAAAGCCATTACCACCACTGCCCTCTGCTGAAATCTCAGTCCTGCCACCCTTTACTGCTCCTTTACATTTATACAGGTTCCAGAGAGAGACACTACTTCCCTTCCTTCAAAGGAGCAGTAAATAAAAGAATGAGTGTCCATTACTGAATGACACAGCACTTTAGCTTGCCTAATGACCATAGCACTTTACCTCAATTAAGTTCTTACTCAGTGAATCTTACCTCAATTTTGCACTGCTAGCTAGTTGCATTTTAAAAATGCTTTTCAAGGACCTACTAAATATAAAAATCTATTTAAAAATGGATCATGTACATCTACTTCAATGACCATTTAGCCAGTACTGTTGAGTTTATGTCCTGATGAAATAGATTTTTAGTTTAAAAAATCATATGCAAACTAATATTATAAAAACCCAAATCAAGTGGTTTGAAAGCAAGGTCCAAGTTGCTATATGGATATGTCATGGAGGAAGCTGACTGAAATATAAGTGTTGGGGACACTGACCTAGGGAACAGCCATTTGAGCTAATCTGCAGGTCAGAATAAAAGATGAGAGAAAGAATTGTCCACTAAAAGGTAAAAGCATGAGCAAAAGCCTGGGTGCAGAAGAAGAATATTTTGAGGAACTGAAAGCAGATTCATGGTCTGAAACACACAGTGATGGTGAGTGTGGCCATGAAGGGAAGCAGGGGAAGCAAGATGCCCCCATGCTAATTGTTCTAACAGTGAGTTCTGGTTACTAGGTGGACAACGCTAAAAAAGCTAGAATGAAGTGACCATTGTAATTGTCCAAGCCAAACATCAAGAGAGATTAGACCAGGGAGAGGTGTGGAGAAGTAAGACAGATTTGAGGAGATACTTAAGCAATAGCACAATAGAATACATGATGGGATGGAAAGTAAGGAAGAAGTAGTTGTCAAGGGAGAGTCCTTAGTTTCTGGTATAGCAAAATGGATAACTTCTTACAGATATAGAGAACAATGAAGGGACATCAAGTAAGGTGAGATTGAGACAAGTTGGAAAGTGTGTGGTTTGTTTTGAAAGGGTATACTTGGGGTGCCTCTGATATTTATAAGACAATAGTAGAGTTGTTCTGGAGTGCAGAAGAAAGACTTGAACATATAAAACTGATATCCATGGACATATACAGGATAAATAAAGACAGAGGTTCAGATGCGATTATCCAGGAAGACTGCATACAGCAAGAAAGAAGAGAGTCTGACAGGAAAGACAAATACTGATGATCTCATTTACCTGTGGAATATTAAAAAAAAAACTGAACTCATAGAAACAGAGTAGATTGGTGATTGCCAGCTTAGGAGAAATGGAAAGATAGTGGTGAAAGTGTATAAACTTTCAGTTATACAATGAATGATTTGAGGGGATCTAATTCACAAAATGGTGACTACAGTTTATAATATACTATTCACCCAAAAGTCACTAAGAGAGCTGAACTTAATTGTTCTCAACTTACACAGAAATTTTATGTAAATGAATGTGTTAACTAATCTTGTTATGGAAATCTTTTCACATATATACGTGTATCAAATCATTTTGTTGTACAATCTTGAACTTACACAATACTATATATCAATTATATCTCAGTAAAACTGAGGGAAAGAAGAAGAGGATCTAAGAAAAACTCTCCAGGAAACACATGCAGACCAATATGTTTCCAAAAAGAAGTGGTCAAGATCTTCCTTCCTAAGAATTCCAGGAGAATTCACCATTTTGTAAGAGCTGGTAAGTAGAACTTCAGCAAGGAATGTGTTGAGGTTAGAAATGTCATCGAAATTTTATATGAAAAAAATAATTCTGCCTTATTATAGTTTTCGTCTGAATTTTGGAACTATTATTTCCTAAGACTTGATATAGTCATTAAAACCCAGTTAAATGAAAAAAGACATTAGACCAAATTTGCTCCAGGTAGTAAGTGGCCTCTAGCCCCTAAACTCTCTTCCCAAAGTTCCCATTAGGTGATTCTGATTTTTGGATAGCAATAAAAAGTTCCTTTGTTGATACTGGCTAAAATAAACACAAACATCTTTATTCTAAAAGCTATATGATAAGAAAAGTATCAATCAATATCCAACATGACTTATTTTCCTCCTTCAGCAAGACTTAATACGTCATGGAACACACGTAGGTAACAGAAACCATATAAAAGGAGTAACTGGCACAATCCATCCGTTACGAATTTGGATTCACAAAGTTCCTTTTAGCAATAGCTTCTAAAATTTCCCATCTGGTTAGTTGAATACTACTTCATGTCAAATCTAGTCTATACTCAAATGATTGACACAGGCAGTCAAGGTCAAGACAGTACAAATTAGGTAGGTCTTGAGAGCAGAGGCTATAAACCAGAGCAAAGTCTATGTCTTAGTCTTTGTGTCTCCCACGAATTCAACCAAAAGTTAGAATATTAATATATGTTGGTGGGAAGGATATTTACTGACTGACAAGGGATATGAGGGATTGGTGTACATACTTAGGATATATATACTGTGCTGTATGTGTGCCATACTTTAAAAATAAAATAAGCATGTATTTAAATATTTTATTTCAAATTGTTTTCCCTGAGTTGCCCGACTTAAAGCTTTTGTTGCTCATATCAAATGATTAACTTTATTTTGCATAATTTATTTGGTAAGAATGGCAGGGGGTTGGGGGTAAGGAAATTTGGAATGATTGAACTGGAGGCCTGAACCTGTAACTCACATCTTTCTATACTAGGCACTTAATTTATATTTAATCAGTTATATTTAATCACAGGAATTCAGTGAAGTAGTTATCATTTTCATCTCACAGATGAGAAAATTGAGACTCAAAGAGACTAACTAACTTACTATGTTTTTCAGTCCAGAATCATTGATCTTTATAATAAAGGATGGTTTCCCAGGAAATACTATGACCAGTGGCGAGCACAATCCATATCATCACACTTCAACATCAGGACTCAAGAGACCTGTCAAAGAAGAAGGCATAAAAAAGGTGGGGAGGGGGAAGGACCGAGACTATGGAAAGAAAGCTTGCATTATGTGTGGGAAGCTTGAAGAAAATTGTTACATATAATTTATTTTTGGAAAAGTAAAGCACGTGAGAAGAACACACAAAGAATTTTAACTTTTTAAAGAAAATTTTAAGCAATACAATTTTAACCTCACTTTTGAATCTGAAGAGAACATTCAAAATAGAAATGTCTCATTTCTAGATAATTTTTCTAGTTGTTTTAAAAATTATTACTATACAATTATTTTGGAAAAAACTCTCATGTCAATAATTTAGCTGCTCACCCTTTCTAAATGTGTTTCCTTGGGTTTGGAAACTTGGCCTCCCCTATTTCTAATAGTTCTAATATCCTTCATTTTTTTGGGGTGGATATTCATATAATCCAAATATAATGACTATCAAGAACTCTACATCTTTCTTCCCAATCTTTATGCCTTTTTTTCTTTTTTACTTACTGCATTGGTTAGACCTTCGAGTTCAATGTTGAATACTAATAGTGATAATAGTTATCCTTTTCTTCAGTGAAAATGCTTCTAATTTCACTTTTGTGTTCTCTTTTTCTCTACTTCAACCTTTCTCTCCTATGTCTACTCTTCCTTTCTTTTCCTGCATTTATGTCTACTTTGTTGGAAAATATTGAAAAAATAGTTAATTATTGATCATTTTCTTTTGGGCATGAAAAGTGAGTGTTGTAATGTCAGGGGACTCAGAGAAGTTGAATCCAGGCAATCCCCAGAGCACAGGTGAGAGAGAGGGTGAATATAAGATTATACCCAAATAAAAGTGGCAAATACTTCTATAGAGTGGTCAGGTTGGGACAGGAGTCTCAGAGTTCCTGTGTGGCCCATGGACCACACAAATGTCAAGGAATCAGCATCAGCCCCTAGCTACAGATACATGATCTGGACAGTGATTTGTCATTTTTATTACCATGTACAGAAGTCAACATGGATTTTCATATGAACCAGAATTTGTCATCTATTTGAATCAGTGGACAAAAAGAAGAGAACTAAACACTAAAGAGATGCTTTCTATCTTAATGAAACTCCCCCTTAGGAAATAAGGTCTTTTGTTTTCAAGATTTTTCTTTCCAGTAAGTAATTGATACAAATTAATTTTGATGCTCCACAGCATCAAAATTAATACCCTATTAAAGGATTTGAAAAATCAGCAGCATCTCCCTCACTGAGCCAGGGAGTCTTTAGTCAGCTCTGACGTCTGATATTCCACCCCTAAATCTCTCTCCTTTGGCAGGACATGGAAACAGACAGAAATGCTTCACTCTGTGTAAGAATCAGAGACTCATGGAAAGAACAGAAATAAGTTTATTTACAACCTTTACCCATTGACATTTATTAAAACAATTTGAATGTTCAAAATATGTATGTATATCTGAGGAAATTGAATATAAGCACAGTGTAACTTGCACTATACATTAAAAATAAAGGGAACCAAAAAGAAATATTGTTTACTCTGCTGATAGCCTTTGTGCACAAGTATAGATTATACCATACAAAAGGTTATAGACTTGACTAAACCCAAAGAGAATCTGAGCACTGGCTACACTGGATTGTGCTGCGAAAGTTGAGGAGCTAAGAATCAGGCTTCACTGCAGTCGTACATCTGCCAATATTAAAACAACTAAAATATCCCTTTCTGAAAATCACTATTGTACTGCACTGCTATGAAGTGTCATTGAGGGACAATGTACATCAGAAGGTATCCCAAAATCCAGCTCCTCCTGTCCCCGGAGGGGAGACTTGACTTTACCTCCCTGCACCATTAGGCAGATAAGTAAAAGCTGTCGGACAGTGGCAGGAAACTCTGAGAGAGAACTCCACTTAGAGACCAGTTTTTGACCTCTGAAACTGAGAAAGGGAGAAAAGGGCAATTAAAATCAAACTGTGCCTCTTCAACTAAGAACACAATTACAATGAATTTTATACAAAAGAAGCATCGACGGAGAGGGAGAGATTGCTATTCCAAAATCGAATGTTGAAGTGAAAATTCAAACTTAATGGGGATTCCTGGAGAGTCATTTCTAAGACAAAATTTGGTCCCTGATCGCTTCTCACTTGTAGTATTTTCTTTTTGAGTCATGACTTTGCTTTTATAGCAACAGTCACAGGCAAAATATTTAAGATCACCAACTGAAGAAGCAACTATCCCCTTTGTCCACATGAATCCTTCATCTTCGGAAACTTTAAAGGCTAACACTTGAGCATGATGAATTTTTATGGAGCTTTTATGTGTATGTCATAGACCATGGAGCTGTGTTCTTCACAGATTTAAAGATCTGTGAATAATTTTTTTAATAAATCCCTCTATATCTGCTCACTGAGATGCTCACTCCTACCAGGAACATTCAAACCTAATCAAAGATGATATTTCAGAAGATCTAGTTAGCAGAAAATCTTCGTCTGTCCAAGAAACGTGTATGGCATCAGTGAGATGTCTTTCTTCTCCTGGGTTCAGGTCCTTAACTTACTAATTCACTCTGGAGTCAGCAAACCATGGTCAACAGTACAAATTCAGCCCATAGATTGTTTTTGTACAGCCCACAAACTAAAAATGACTTCACATTTTTAAACAGAAAAAAATCAAATGAATTTTTGGTGACATGTAAATTTGTGACACAAATAAAAGGAAATTCAAATTTCAGTAGCTTTAAATAAAGTTTTATCAAAACACAATCATACTTCTTTCTTATCAAAAGTCCATGTCTGCTTTTGAACTGCCACAGCGAAGTCAAGTAATTCTGATGAAGACCATATGATGTGCAAATCTGAAAATATTTACCCTCTGGTCCTTTGCAGAAAAAAGTTTGCCAACCTCTGCACTGTATAAAATCTGGTCATCGCTATCCTGTAATTTAGAAGCTTCATATTTTATAATGTACTTAGTATAATCCACATGTAATATTATTTTTTAAAAGATAAAAGCAACTATTTATATTGAATTTTGTGGGGCAATCCTTATTTTAAATATTCTGCTATGTTGTCCACATGTGTTTTCAGTGCTCTTTATGGTTAGATCTCAACTTAAGTTAATAGTCTGATAGAAATGAGTAACCAAAGAAGGTTACCAAGAGGTACAAACAAGAAACCTAGAAACACTTTCAGGAAAACTCAGCTAATGAAATCTTTACTCTTAGATTAATACAAACAATGCAGCCTGATGCATTAACAGTTCCTTGTGCCAAATGGAAGAAATCTACTTCATCTTCCTGCAAATGTTTCTCAACTAAATTTCTTCCTCAAAGAGCTGACATACCTGTTTATGAAAATGTTTATTTGTAAGCAGTTTTGAAATCTTTTCAGATTTCTGGGAGGGTGGAGAAGGGGACTAAGAATCAGCTTAAGAGATCAATCTAGATTGTAAAATAGCAGCCTCAATGCGAAGAAAGTTCATTTGATCTGAATATAAGTCCAAATGCTTTGCAAAGCAGGACTGGCATCTCCAAAGCAGCATCCTGAAATGTTTAGAGGTTGATGACATAAACCGCCACCATCATCCCCAAAGTGTTTCTCAAAGGAGGCTGCCGGAAGAGGGAATAGGACTATGGGAAGACTTTATTATCGATTAGAGTTAGTTAACCCATTTTTTTTTTTTAAATAATTACATAGGAAAAGGTCAAAGAAAGGAGTACATAGACTTCAAGAAGGAATGGCTTACTATGATCTCAGAATCATCTAAGCACCACTAAGCAAAATCTGGGCATGCTCCATTCATTAGATGGTATGGGATATCTGACTAGTTAAGGCAGGTCCAGCATCAGGTCCCTAGGGGCTTCCATGCTTGCTTGGAAATCAAGACAAAATTTTATACTAAGAAGCATTTCAAAGTAAAACTATGATGGAAAGAAACTATGATAGAAACATTAGAAAGAAAAAAAAAAATCACATACAGAAATTATGCAGGAGTTCGAGACTCAAAAGTATATTTCCTAGAAGGTTCTCAAGTGGCCTCAACTAATAGTGCAAAGAGTGCTGCTCCATAAATTATAGCTGAGTGGAAAACGGAGCCGAAATTACAGTGCTTTTCTCCTTACCTTCAGAAAAGATGACTGAAGGAAACATCTCATACCGAATGCAGTGACCAAATCTAAAGGCCCCAAGTACCAGGAAAAGTGCATCTAAAAAGGTCAAGTATGGAGAGAATCAATCAGCTGTGGTGTGACAGGGGCAAACTGAGCCACAGAGATGTACAGGAAACTGTCCACAGTGAAAGAGATTGAAACTGACAAGACTTCCCTGAAAACACACCTACGAAATTAGCCAAGGTCATTTAATGGAATGTTCTAATGCATACATTGTGTGTGTGTCCAAGAGGAAAGTAAGGAACATAGTGATTTTTTTTAAAAAAGAGTAATTGATTATCTTGAAGAAACACATCTTCACCAATGTAACTATACAGTCACTTGGACTCCAGATCAATTTTAAGACTCACCCAATTTTCATCAGCATCAAAAGGCCCATTTAAGGGGGTGCTTTGCGTATGGTCAGTGAGCTGGGAAATGAACAAGTCCCCATAAAAACAGACTCATTGGGTCCATTTATGCTCTTCTGAGGAAACCATAGAACCCAGCCTTTCCAAGCTGTTTCACCTTCTCTCACCAACGTAGGTCACAAAAGGTGATACAGGGAGGTTCCTCTGATCCACACTGACCACAGCCTTAATTTGTACCACTAATCAGGGGGACACTTTCTCTATGCTATAGGCCCTTTGGCAATCCCACTCAATACGTATTTCTAGGCTTGCATGTAACTTAGGTATATATACTTAATAATTCTGTTTTATAAAACTAATTGCTCTAGAGCTGTTTCTACATCCTTGGGTGCCATCACAGCCTGTTTGTTAAAAATGTGAGAACTGACTTCTGAGTTATAATTCATGGAATAAGTTGAATCACTGATCTCAGCTGGCTACCTTTGTCTTGGTTGGTATACTTCCTTCTTTTCTAAAGGGAATTTTCTTTGAAGAAAAAAAAAGGTCATTTGTAGATTACTTGTTACAGAACTTTTTTTGGAAAGGGAGTTTTCTTGGGAATTTATATGAATTCAATGGTGAAGTTCTCATAGAACAAAAATTCTACTCTTCAACACATGTTATGAACATTTGGAAAGAGCCTAGGGAAAATCATCTGTGTAGAGATTTATTTTTAAGATACTTTAAGGAAAAAAAATTTTGTCATCAAATTGATTTGCAGGTCTACTTAACCACTTAACCTCTCTGGGTCTCAAGATACTCCTACCATTAAATAAATTAGTTAGATAATATAATTGTATTCTATACCACTAAGAATACATAGGAAAGTTATTTTTAATAATAAAATGTTAAATTAAAGTATGTGTTACTAAGATTTTTAAAAATTCCGATTTATGGGTCAGTAAAACAGGAGGTAAGTTAGTAGAGGAGACCTTCTCAGAGTCAGTTCATACAGGATCTCTCAAAAGGTGATCCAGTTCACAGAATTATATGAATGCAACCACTCTGGAGCCCTTATAATACTCAGATATGATTTCTTCATATGTTAATTGATCTATATATAAAAATAAATCAGATATACTGATGTTCTAGACAATCCATAGATACTATCCAATTTAATCCTGATCTGAAATTTACAGATACCACTCAGAGTCCACTGGGTGACTACTGTTTGAGCCACGCTTGAACCTGACTGATAAAAGCATTTACACTAAGCCTGTGCTTTGTAGACTCTGGTTCCAATGAGTTTTGTCACAAAACGATCTGGTCAAGTGTACTCTTTCCTTTAAAAGAGATTTTTGATTTAAGTTCCTTTTTCCTCCATTCCCTCCCCCCAGCTCCTCTCAACATTAATGGTTATTCTTCTCTTTTATGGCTGGATTTGATTTTAAACAGACTTCTTAGGAAAACTGTGTTTGTGTACTACTGGAGGGCCAAAATAAGGAGGTCATATGTGAGGGCGTTGAGCTCCTGACTAGGGGAAGTTGACCACTTTAATAAATCCTAAGAAAAGATTTTCTGGATTTTCTAGAATATTCTAGATTCTGATTGAGGAACACCCTATAAACTTTAAAAGTTAGCAAGTTGGCAGCTTCTTTATGTTCCACATCTTTTCTAGCATGTCGCCAGTGGTTGCTTCTTACATCTGGAGGATGAGCACAGACGTACCATGTTTCTTCATCAGCTGACACAATCAGCCCAATTGTCCTCAGACGGATTGCCTGCAATGTGACAGATCATCCTGACAGTAAATTCTTTTCATAACTGCGAACTCTTCTGCTTAAACGACTTACTTTATGGACACAACATAATCTTCCTACCCTGGCCCCGTGAGTGTGAGAAGAAGAAAAGCCTTTTCAGAGCATGTCTTTCTCTGCCACAAAGGAGAAGCCCAAAAGTTTGAGAAGGGCACCATCTTGTAAAGATGGGCCTTGGCACTACTTCTAAATTCATGATATCTTGGAAACCAGGTGCGCAGTTAAAAATAACTGCTTTCATTTCTATAATACTTAAAGTCAACAAAAGTCATTTACATACATTATTTCATTTGATTCTAACAATAATCCTGTGAAGTAAGTAGGACAGAAACTATTATTGCTCTTTTTCAGATAAGGAAACCGAAATTCAAATAAATTATTATTTTTAAATATAGTCACTAAGATGGAATGGGGTATTTGATGTACGATGCAATGTCATAGGCATTACCTCAATTGTATTAATAACAACACTGCAAGACAATGAGACAATTATTTTTATTCCATATTTCAGATGAAGAAACAGATAAAGGTAACCTTTCTGCTAATGAACATCTATACAGAGCTTTTTGCACAGCACCCTCTCCCCTCTGTCGCTCCTTGTGGGTGTGGAGAGGACAGACCAGAACTTTTTGTGGCATGTTCTGCTTGCTAGCTCTAACTCCACCCCTTTCCTCCTACTCACTCCCAAACCCAACGGTGAACCTCAACACAGCTGTGGAGAACTTAATTAGACATTTTTATTGATAATTTGAATAAAAGTAATATAAATACCATTGCTGAAATTCTGGAAAATAGAAAAATAAAAAACCACCAAGAAGTCCCATGACTCTAACTCAACTTCTATTAGTAAGAGAGTAAGTTTCCTCTGCTTTTATTCCCCCTATGCATCTTTTTTCTCCTATTAGAAATTGTAAGATAAATTTGTATACCTTTCAATTTTGAATTTTCAATTAACACTGTATCCTTAACATTTATCATTGTACTATTCTTTTTAATTACCACTGATTCTATAAAGTAAATAAAATGCAATTAATTTACCATGATTCTACTGTTGGATATTTATGCTATTTCTGCAATTTCATGGATCTAGTTTTCTCCATAATTTGGATTTCCCAGAAGTGAGATTACACGGTCAAAGAACACAGACATTTTTCTGGATCCTGATAGTTCAAACTGTATTCCTAAGTTTCTGCCCTAATTTAAACAGTCACCTGGAAAGTATGAGATCCATTGCATTAAAATAATTACAGAGTTTGGACTTTTGCTATCTTATTTGTTCTTGCTTATTTTAATTTGCATATTGCTGATTACTAGGACATTTTAACATTTTCTTTTATGTAGTCTTTTAATGAATGATCTGTTCATGGCAATTAAAATTTGATAGTGTATTTACTGAATAAAGTTCTCAGGCCAGTAAGATTTATAAAAGCATTATGAGGAAAAGCAAAGACTTCTAAAGTTACAGCTAAATGATTTGAAGTATTTTCCCTTGGTGCTCCTTTGACACAATGTGGCTGATCCATGCCTGTGGATATACTATGTAGGAAGCACAGTGATATTACATCAGTTCCATAAATGATTCTAAATGAAAATATTTACCCTTTTTTATTGTTAGTTGATATTCTCATTAATTAGCACAAGTCTGTTGGGAAGATGGGAGAGATTTAGGCCTCTATGTTAAGATGTGATAAATTATCAATTTTGGCTTAGTTGTGAAAAGACAGCTTTAAGAGCTAAGAATCCCTATTTAGAAAACACTTGATAACAGAGGTGTCAATACAGATACCACCTTCTCATTTTCACATCACTGAGGACACTCAAGGAGTAAATAATATTTTTCTATGCTTTAAGCATTATTAAGAAACTTAATAAAATATGCCAATTCTTATTGTAACAACCCAACAAAGATTACAGGCACCCGACAACTGTGCTTTGCAATGGTAAATGTCACTTCCTAATTCTAAAGTCCCATGGGAACAGAAACTATAGATTCTCCAGTGCCCATTGCAATGTGTGACACAGTAGGTATTCAATAAATATGTATTTACTGAACACAGAAACAAATTATATAAGTATAATTAGAGGTTATTAAGTCCGGCTTCAGGCTTGATAAACAGGCTCAGGAGGGGAAATTAGCTTGACAAATACATCTGTGTTTGAGGAGATATTGGCATTAAAGGACTTACTACTTTTATTAAATACATAAATTTGATTTCAAATATATGTAGTTTGCCTAATAATAGCAGTAACAGGCCTCACTCTAGAACCTGAGTCTTCCAAAACACATAAATGCAAACTACAAGAGGAACTAGCTTGTGCTTAAAATCTGATCTTCTGGATAATCTTCAAGAAACAAATCTATTGAACTCCATCATAATAGTCGAATATTTTCGTTTAAAAGAAAGGGGACCTAGTGAGACCAAAATGTATGCGCCAAGGATAGTGGAAGGATTTAGTCCACTGACATGCTAAAAATTGTAAGGAAAGCTATTATTTCAAGCATATGTCAAGAAGATGAGGAAGGGGTATAATGAATTACAGAATAACCAGTGTTTATGCCCAAGAGCTCCCTGGGCTGTTCTGTACCTCCTGGAAATTGTTTATGTGCAAAAGTCCTGTGATCATGGGGCCATGATTAGCGGATGCTGACAGTATGACAGCAGAGGAAGGCATGAATCACCATTGCTCCATGTAGAAGAAATCTAAGCAAGATCAAGTCTGCCTTAGAGATGAACCTCTTTTTCCACAGTCATTCTCCTAAGTTCTGGTGACTTAGACAGGATGGTGAGAGGGGCTGGGAGAACAGAGAAGGGATGAACTTCACCATTTTGGGAAATTCCACTTTTTCCTATAACTCTCATTATTTGAGAAGTTACAATTTCATAATTTGTACCTAACAGCTAATAATCCCCAACATTTTTTCCATAGTATTCCATATATTTTTAGATTTATTCCCCCAAAGTACCCAGCACTGCACATCTGGTTATTCTATTAATAAGAACATGTAGAAACATGTTCATTTTATTTTAATTCATGATTTTTCTGCATCAAGAAACCAAGATGGAAATATCACCAGTGAAGGGAAGGTAAAAAAAAAAAAAAAAATGTTTATCAAATTTCTAGAAATTATCCAGCAATGAATTTGACTGGATGACTATATCATAAAAATGTCACAACATTACAGATATTTTACTATCATGTAGAAATTGCAGGATTAAGTAGGCAGAAAAAAATGTACTTTCCTAAACACACAGGAGATGCTCATCCTTGACAAGGACTATACAATATTGCTTAAGATGCTCTGTCATTAGCTACAAGGACAAATATGAATTCCACTTGAAGCAACTAACTAGAGAAAAATGTGGTGATATGCAAAATAGCCTAAATCACTGGCTTCCTTCAATTATTGGCATTTTTTGAATGAAAAAGACTCTATACATCTGAATACCTTGAATATGTCATGTCTAATTTTTGGAGTGAGGTATAGCCATCTCCTATCCTATTGTTCATTCAAGACTAGTTCTTGAGCAAAAATAGAAGTATTCACTGTTATGGAAGCCAGTGGTGGATTTGGGAACATAGCCTCTCTTACCTTCCTGAGGGTCCTCTCTCCTATCTAAGTCTAATCTCTAGTTACATAGAATCCATGGATGAGGGAAGATCAATTAAATGCAGGAAGGAAACACCCTCCGTGACATGAGGTGGGATATTTAAAGAGAGTTGATGTCATTTTCTGTTTTTCCGATGATTTCTTTAGAAGAAATCTCTCCAAAATCATTCACACAGAGGCAGGGGGAAAAAAAAAAAACAAAACCCATGAGGTAGATAAGGGCCTTGATTCACAGATGAAACTGATGAGACCTCCTAGCAAAACACCCAAAGCACTTTGTTTCCTGTCTTCTCAAGTCCTGACCTCCACTATTTAAGGAACCAATAATATTTTCTCATTTCTTGAGTTATTTTTCTCATGCAACCCATGGCAGTTCTTTGTCAGTTCAGTGTTCAGACTAATTTGTAATAGAAAATGGGGTTTATCTGTGGTCATAAAAGTCTAAAGCTTAGCATTAGGCCTAAATATGTTAGGTGCAACAAGAAATAGGTGTATGATACTTCATCAGCCTGGGTACTATATAAAGCTACCCTTGAGATTCAGAACATTGCATTTCTAGATTTCTCATATTTGTTGTTTTTTCTTTGGAAAATTGGATGATGAGATATTCTGATAATAATTTATCTCAAAAATTTTTCTGAAAAGAAACAATTTGTATTATCTATGTATAAGTGCTATTTAAAAATAGTTTTCTTCTGTATTGCTAGTAACCATGAGATTTATATATAGCTTAGCAATATTGATACTTGTTTTGAGAACTGAAAACATATGCCCAGATATTGAAAAGAACAGAACATATACATTGTGTTCATTTCTTCAAATACTTAACATCTATAAGTGTTTAGCTCAAATATAGCATGTTGTTATCTACTCCACTTAAAAGAAGTATTAGTGGTATCCAAATACAAGGTGGTGGGCCACTGATATCTTACTGTCCCATCAATATCTAAAATTCACCAGAAGTCACTTATATTTACTTGCTTTCAAAAGAATTTCCAGGAACTCTCTCAAAAAGAAAAAAGAAGCTTCCCAACCATAGAGGACACAGTGTTTCCTTGTCCTGTTTGGAGTTTTGTAGCCTCATTGATGGATGAAAAGGTATTAGGCTATATAGCAACATTTCCTAGTTTAAAAGTCTTCTCATATGTGGGAGTTTGGGTCCAACGTTTACTGCATCATTGTATATATCCTTTCCAATTGCAGCTTTGTTTCTAAGAAAGGAACGGGATGGAACAGCATAGTAAAAAGAATCATAAGGCTTCTTGGATATCAAAAACTACTCACATAACCATATTTTGATGAACTAAGTGTAAATTGATTGGAAACTTGCGGTTTACATTTTCCTGTAAACACGCATGGATTTAAAAAAGAAATGAATGAATGAACAAATGTATGTTCCCCAATACATTTGGTATATTGCTCACCAGTATTTAAAAGAAAATAATTCAATACTTGCAGCACATACAAAAGGGATTTTCCCAGACTTCATCTGAGAATATAAGTATATTTCAGCTGTCCCCAGCCCAGCATAACTATCTTCAGGGATTCATATGTCATGATCCTAAGAAACTGAAGCATAAGAGTACCCACTTTTTTTCAACTTAAAATGGTAATTCCTTAAATGAGTAATATTTTCTTTATATAATACCAGCTGAAAGATGCCAATGACAATGGACAAAATAAAACATAGTGCATTATTCTCTACCTTAAAAAAACTCATCTTTTCAACGAATATTGATTCAACAACTAATATGTGCCAGGCACTATTCTGAGCTCAAAGAATTTGATAGTAAATATGGCAGATGAGTCTCATATTTATAGAATTCACTGTGACAGGAAATCATAGTAGTGATTCCTTCCCTGGGGCATTACTATTATGAAACAATTTTTTTATCTGTTGTCAAAACTTAGATTTGGACATCTGAATGACTAACTGGATGTACATCCTGAACATCTGGGGAAGAGGGAGGAATAAAAGATTCCAGAGGTCCCCAAGTGACTAGCAGGCCTCAAGCTTATTTGGATTGATTTTCTAGCAAAGACACTGTGAACAAAACAAATTAATCTGATTTTCAGAAAGAAGTTAATGTTATAAAACAAAGCTATAGTCCTTTTCAAGAGTCTCATTTTAATTACACATAAATGACGCAAACATACCTTCCAGAGCATAGATATTAAACCAAATACCATTCAATTCAACAGAGCAAGCGCTGTGATAACATTTTATTTATTTCTAGCTCAAGAGAAGTACAATGAGGAACAGAAGAGAAATCACTGTCAAAGAACAGTTTCAGATGTTAACTAAAACGACACATACACCATATTATGAGGATATAAAGGAGAATCTACAACTTACAAAAATTGTCCATTGCTTCTATCCTAAAACACACACACCAACCCAACAATGCTGCTGTCCAGGTTCTGATCCCCTGACCCTCCCATATCCCTCCCTGTATTTCTCTTCCAATCATTTCACAACCCACACCCAAATACATATCCAACTCCCTCACATCCAACATTTCTTCAGCCTCCTATGTGTTCTCACTGTTATAGCCCCAGTACCTACCCCAATGCCTGGCTTATAGCAAGTAAATTATTTTTGTTGATTTTTGGCTGGATGGGCAAACAGGAAGATGGGCTTCCCTGGAAAATATCCTAACCTGAGGCTTCTTTCAGAGACTAATGCTTTCATGCTGACTCCTGGTAAAAAGCCCCTACCAGATTTCCCCATCACTAAATCTCTCATATAAGTCAACACAAGTAGACTTTACTGGTAAAGACAGCAGAGTTAAAAATTCTAATTCTCCTGTTTATTAGCTCTACTATTTTAGTCAATTATTTAACATCTCTGAGACTTAGGACCTCATAATACACCTATCTCATCTGCAGGAGGTGGTATGAGATGGGCTCCATAAAGCCCCAGTCACAGGCTAAACCTTCCGTCTTCATCCATCCATTTTCTAAGATTAATTTAAGTCAATTAAGCTTAGGGGGAGGGGCAGAGCTTGGAAAACAATCAAAAATAATTTAAAATTTTTACAAGCTCCTGAGGAAGAGGGCTGGGAACAGTAGAGAGGTCTTGAGAAAACTGTTGTAGACAATTTTTTGAGGTGGCTATACTTAAAAAGAAAGACCACTGAAAGGGAACCAGAAAAGGGGGATGTATTTGCTCCTATAAGGTATTATACTCAGAATATGCCAGGAAGCTGTAATAAGATCAGTGGTCTCCAAATATATGAAATGGCCCACTGCATATGGAAAGAAAGTATTAAAATCTCCATTTATAATTTTGTTTTTAAGTCCAAGAAAAACTTTTAGAAATTGTTTTACCAGTTTTTACTATATAAGTTGGCACTGGCCTCCTCTTATCCCTAAGTCAAGAGGTCAAGGTCTCAGTGACAGCTCGAGAAGGATCAGTCCTAAGGAAAAGGGTCCCTTGGTTGGATATGGGACCAGGGGTTTGTAAAGTTTACAGCTCACATATCCCTGGTTAAGTGGACATACAGTTCATACAGTCTAAATTAATTGGCCTTTTCAAAACAGTCAGGTAGCCCAAAAAGTTTCCTTAAAGAAACTGTGGATGGAAGATAATCTTATGAAGGACCAGCAAATAAGAAACTGGCAAAGCCAATGCTTTCACTCCCTCTACAAGCTCTTCATGATCCACACGATGAGATAAAGCTGTGATGATCCTGTCATAACTGACATTAAATCACACTGTTCCTAGTAAAAAGTACTATTAATAATATTTATCTCAGCAGGAGCGAAAGGTCTTTGTACCATTGAACTAAATAAAACTATTGCCTAAAATATTGTTTATTATAGCCATAGTTCAGGCTTTAAAAGCTATATATCACACATGCTTTTATAAAATGTCATACAGAACATACATATATTTTATCCATAGATTAAATAGGCATATATTGCTCCTAAATTTTTACTGACATGGGGTTTCCTCTGGTAGGTTGGAAGACCTCACCCTAGAAAAGTTTGTACATGCACACACTGCAAGAAATCACCTGGTTGCAATGAACAGAGTCCTGTAAGTGTGAATCATTGTGAGCTAAAACATGTCTGGGTTCCTGGAGACCACCAACAGTCAGGTTATGGGACAGGATCCATGCTGGCATGCTCCCCAGAGCAACCACATGGTCAGCAGCCAGGAGTGGGGCCCAGGCAGGAAGAGCAGCCCATTTGAAGACCCACTCATAGTAGTGGACATTTATGGCCTTGCTGATACTCTTTATTCTCTTGGAGAATAATTTGAGAAGGAAGTTGAAAGAAACATGGAATTTAACATTCCAAAAAGGAAAGGGGAATCTTACTTACTGTAACAAAAAAGCAGTCTTGGGGAAAGCAACAAAACGTCATTCGAAGATAAGAATACACAAGGGCAAGTGAGGTAAGATGAATCAGCCACAGGCAGAGATGAAGAATAAAATGAACTGCTATTGTAATAAACAAAACAGGGAAGGAAGTTCCTTGGCTACCAAGAGTCTCATTTGAAAACATCATCATCTAATAATGGCAGAAAGGAATGCAAGAAAGAGAAGTGTCGCGCCCAGAATCCAGTCTAATTATCGGGCATGCGCCATTTTGAAAGTTGGCAGAGACATTTGAGAAGGGGGCTGCCTCAGGAGGGAGAGCTGCCAGGAAGCCCAGGACAGAATGAATCAAAGTGGAAAGAGGATGAGGCTTTTGTTTCACCAGCTTCCCCACCTTTCTCTTTTCCTTAATGTTCTAGGGCATTTTTAGAGGCGGGCTAGTAAGAGCCAGTCTATGGAAGGATGAGAAGGGAAGTGGACATGTTTACTAAAAGGAAATAACACTAAGTGAATGAGAAAAAGGTAGTAGTTGACCACAGAAACTGGAACAAAAGTACAAAATTACATTAAAAATAATAAAAATTAAAAAGATGATGAAAATAATGGTCCTGAATAGTTACATGAAAAGAAACTATGAATAAATTATTATATGCAGTAAGGTAAATTCACTGTGACTCTACAGAATAAAGAAATCTTAGATGACAACAAGGGACTCGATCTCTCATTTTGGGAATGATAAAATCAAGACCCTGCCCAGTTCCCAAAAGGCGATCAGCATGTTCTCCAGCAAGGAATGCAACCAAACCCCTTGGCATCTAAACCAAGTCTCTCTCCTTACCCTCTTGTTATTCAAGCATTTGGCCATATTCCCCAATGCTTATACCCTTTGACTCAAGGGAAGGGGAATGTTAGATTGCCATTTTGATGAGCTCATAACACATGGATCGGAGAGTCAACATGAAAATGAAGGTAAAAAATTGATTATAAGGGTAGAGAATGATAGTAAATGATTGAGAACATTCAAGGTCAACACCAGGAGAAACTCAGTCTGAGCTGTCATCCCTCACATAAAACACCTCCTCGCAGACCACGTGTGGAAGCAAGTAAAACTTGAATCATGCCCTTCTCTGTCTTGCAAAGAGCAAACATTTAGATCAATGCCCTGCTTTGGAGGAGAGAAGCTTTTCCTGAAGTCATCAACTTCAATACTTAGCACAAAAACACAATTCTACTTTAAATCTGGGGGAATGTAGACTACTAAATTTTGGAACTGGGTTCATATATTAACTGAAGAATTCTTCATTCAGAGAGTTTCTTAATGAGTTTTGACAGCCCTGTCATCACCATAACTGATGGGCAACCTGAATTTTTTTAAGTTTCTAAAAGAACTAAAGATAAGTAGTCAAGAACTACTATGCCTCAAAAAAAAAATACTTCACGGAACTTCATTCTTTAATTATCTTATGTTAAGCTTGATATTAAGCACCCAGCTTATTAAATACTAAACTTACATTAACTTAGAGCATGAGGAAAACTTTTTATGTTTAAGTTTAAAAAAATAAATAAATAAAGCTACTCATTTTACTTTTACTAAGATCAGTTAAGTGGCAAAAAAAGCTCAGTTGAAAGACCATTAGACTGAAAGTCAGTAAAGTATGTACTTGAGCAACATGTCTTACATAAAAATTTCCCTCTTCAGATAACATAGAAAAATTACATAGGTCTTATGTGAAATGGAGCTTGATTTTTTTTCCCTAATTTTTATATCATAATACTTCATGAAGGTTAATCAGAGAAAAGTGCAAAGAAAAAATATATGAAGGATGCACAATGTATCCATGTACACGAAGGTGTCCCTTGTGTCCCAGCTGAGGTCCTAGGGTATGAAATTCTGATTCACAACTCTGCCCTTGGATCACTGAATCCCAAATGTGAGACAGTTATCACTAGAAGTGGTATCTGATTTTAATTCTGGAAAAGGTATTCCCATTCACTTCTCCTTCAACCCTCTCATTGCATGGACTAGAAAATCTCTGTTTGGCCTACTATGGTCTTAGCATCTCTCCAACAATTGCTTTTCTCCCTTTATAAAGAAAGGGTAGCCCTCAGCCTTGGAAATTCAGCAGGTGTCTTAGTCAGTTAAGGCTGCTGTAACAAAATACCTTAGATGGCTGATGTTTAGCATGAGTTTCTTTCTCACAGTTCTAGAGGCTGAGATGAAAATCAAGGTGCCAACAGATTAATGTCTGGTGAGAGCTTTCTTCCTGGCTAGTAAATGGTCTCTTCTTATTGTGTCTTCCCATGGCCTTTCCTTGTGTGCATATGGAGACAGAATTTTCATTTCCCTTCCTCTTCTTATAAGCAGAAGCATTCTCATAAACTCTTGTGAATCCAATTACCAAAGTCCTCACCTCTAAATGTCATCACACTGGGGGTTAAGGACTCAATATTTGAGTTCTAGGAGGACCAGTTTTTAAAGCAGGCAATAGTTACTAGTTTGAATGTAATGCATTTTCTTCTATTACATTACTTTTGTAGTTCCCTTGTATTTCTGGGGAATTTCTATTTACAGTGATGATAAAGTAGTTACTTTTAAAATATATTTGTCAAAGTGAATCAACTTAGAGAAAAATATTAAGTAAAAAGTAATAAAGAGGGCATGCCATGGTAGCCTAGTGGATAAAGCCACCTGCGCTCCAAGGACCAAGTTTGAGACCCATGGTTGGGTGGAGCAACCAATATGAACAATGAAATGACATGTTTCTTCCTTCTCTCTCTTCCTGCCTGCCTTTATTTCTACCTGCACTTTTCCTTTAAAAAAAAAGGTAATACAGTGGGTATTAAGACAGGGCAAAACGACATGAAGTGGTGGAATAAATGACTGGTTGTCCTAGAAAGTGATACAAGGAAGTCACTCTTAGTTTGGATCATCTGAAATCAGAAAACCAAAGAGCCTCATGTCCCTCATTTGCTCCATGGAAAGGTGTATCCTCCAGCACATACGTCACTTGTGTGCAGAAAAACCTAAGACCATTATCAAGACCAGGAAAAATTCAGACACTTAGCAATCTGAGACTGATCTAGAAAACTGCTCCAGATGTTAGGAAAATTCTTGTTTTCAGAAATTTCTCCTCACTGGATTCCAAGTAGTTTCAGAAAGCAGAAAAATATTCCAAAACGGATGCTGGAATGGAGTATTGTTCATTATGAGGCTACTTAGTGGAAGAGCCCATGTATCAGTCAGGAGAGGCTTACCCTGAGTATCAAGGACTCCCAACATCAAAGAAAGCTTTTATCATTGATGTAGATTCTGTGGTGGGTCTTACAGCCCTCCAGGACCACTCCCTTCCAACTTGTGGCTGAGAAACTGCTGTAAACCAGAGTTTTCCTGACATCTGGAGCAGTTTTCTACATCTATCTCAGATTGCCAGGTGTCTGAATTTTGCCCAAATAGTCTTGAAAATGGTCTTCGGTCTTTCTGCAACACAATCCCCTTGCATTCAACTCCAGCATGACTCCCTTCCAAACATGTACCATGGTTTCCAGGCCAGGTTGGCAAGGGAAGAGAAAGCTTAAAGGATACTCTAGGGCTTCCCACTGCCTCTATATCTTGAAGTGGCGCACATCATTTCTGCCATGGTCCATCAGCCTTCGATGGCTGGGAAACATTATCTCCCATGTGCCCAGGGAAGGAAAACAGGATTTTGGTGAGTACCCAGGTGATCTAAAAGAGCACACTCACTTTGAAATAAGTTATGAATTAGCTGGAGAATTAGTAAGGAATTTAGAAAATGTAACAGAGATTATGAAATAAGTTAACCTTTTTTTTTTTTTTTTTTTCAGGAATACTTTTCCAGGTCTTTGTCCCCTATCAAAGGTGACTAAGTTCTGCTTTAATATTAATGGGCAGAGCTGCACACTTTTCCAAGTAGCTCATGAATAAATCACTAATACTAAATATTCTCTTCTCCTGAGGTAAGAGAAACCTCCACTTGGGGAAAAAAAATAACACTAAGGGGTTTCCATGAATAAAAAAAACCATTTCCTTCCTAAGTAACTTTTTGAAAACTTTGCTTGGGATCAAAGGCTGAATCCAGTGGGTGATAAATCTCCAGTGCATCATCTTTACTTGAATCTTGACATTTCAGTTCCATAAACTTCCTATTCATTTCTACAATAAGTGTTTCTATCCCCATTGGCTCCTTGTGTCCTTATAGAGTATTTTAATATTGACCAAAAGCCTACAAGGTCCAGTGGAACTGGAGGTTTAAGCCTGACAGGTGATATCCACAGGGTTGGAGTAGGAGTAGGACACCCGGGATCTCCACTAGCACTACGGCAATAATCAAAGCTTCCTCTGGATTCTCCCACTGGAACCCATTTCTTGGGAGCATGCAAGGAAGACACAACCCGTAAAACTGCAGTCTGTTTTCATTGTTCCTTCTTTGGCTTGGCCTGAGCAATTATGAGGTAAAGATGGAGTAATGTTTTCTATCTTGATTTAACCAGGTTGGCTGAGTTCCTGGTGACAACAGGGACCTAGACACTGAGAATTAGGGCAGGCTCTAATCCCAGTCACAGGAAAGAGTTGGGGCAGTGTGAGGGTTACATTGGTTATGATTAAATGTACGGGAATACACAATCTTTTGCAGAAGGCTCATAATCTGAACTCCTGAGCTGGCGTGGGGACAGGGATCACCTTCCACTTCAGACATTCTGCATTTTCTTTTCCTCATTTATGAATTGGGTACAGAAAATAATACCCAGGTCAAATGGTAGTGTGAAGATTCAAAGAGATGATGCTATAAAGCACCAGCACAGAGCTCAATCGTTTTTAGCAACTAAGTGAGTTGAGACGGAGAATAATCTTGAACAAGGTGCAGAAGACAGGAATTTTTCCCCTTTCTTCACTTTGTTCCTATCTCCCTTTGTCAACTCATTCCTAGTCTTTTTATCCCCTACAGACTGTTGGTAAATTTTGACTATTCCTTTGATTCATGAGATCTAGACCACACCAAAATTTAGAGAAACAAATGGGGAAAAAAAAAAAGGTGTGAATAAAAATAGATGCAATCACACAGAGTAAGAAATGTTATGATCCATTCCCAACAGAAATCTTTTTCCTTCTTTACTACAGTGTTCCCCCTTGTATGAGGAGGTCTCTACTCCAGCACAGCACAGACAGTTTTGAAATACAAGTAAATGGGATGCAGAGACCACAGTCAAGTCCACACAGGACATGAGCCTCTGTTTGACCTAGCCTCTTCAGAGGAAAAAAGAGCATTGCATCAAACCAAATGTGCCAGGACCGAGACCTTTAATTATATAGATTCACCATCCTAAAGGAGACTGCCACTAATTTAAAATTGTCTGGCTAGTGTCTACACAAGCAATGTTTGTAAGGGAACAGAGCAATTCCAAATTAGGCTCTCTGCATTTCATGCCCCCATACAGCTAAACTGAGACATGAATCCCCTTACTTCCATCCCGTGGGATCACGATATAAACTAGGAAGTAAATTTTCATTGACAGACTGCAGGCTTGCTACAAGAAATTCATTACCTAGCAATACAATCCAGTTACTTCCACTCTGATAACATAAATAACTATTGATCACAAGGGAGAGAATAGTTCATTCAGAAATTTCTAGCAAGAATTGTATGATACTACCCCCTTAGTTTGACAAGCAAGTTTTGTGTTATAGCTGTTTAGAAAGCCTTATTTATAAATTTAGTGCCCCTGGAAACTTTGAAAAGAAGTCAAAGCTCTTGATAAAGAGTGATGATTTAGTAAATAATCCAAGATCACAACATCTGTGATGCTGCATTGTATTATTTTTTTGCTCATCACCAAATGTAATTTACTTTAAAGGTAATGCTGATCCACTGCAGAAATTTTGGAAACTATTATAAGAAACTTAAGAACTCATAATTCCACAGCCCTGACAAGCATATCAACATCTTGATGTGGTCTTTCATTTGTACATGTTGACTCAAATAGCTGAAACCACTTATACTCCTTGGTATAGTCCTCTCCACACCTGATATTGTATTATTAACAACCATTAAAAATCATTTGTGAAAGTCATTTTTACACCTTTATTCCTTTTCATTAGGTCATGCTACTATTTATTTGTTATTTTCTAAAAGTTAGACCTTTAGTCTATTTCCAGGTTTTCTTAAAAGCAATGCTATATTGAACATCTTTATGCATAGATTTCTATCAGCTTTTTAAACTTAGGACTGACTTCCAAACATCAATTATTGAGGCAGAACTGATGATATTTATAAGTAAGTGTTAGTTTCTAACATGTAGCATGCATATAGGGTCACATTTATCTTTCTTATTATTTAATCAGTTATGTTTGGTCTTAACACCATACAACTGAATGAATTTTGAATCCCATAGGAAATGGTACAACCAGTATATAATATTGCTTTTAGATATGTCTTCACCACTAAAGACTCATTACTTATATATTTAATTAATATAGTTTAAATTTAGGGTTCTAGCTAATTAGAAATCAACATTAAAATGGGATTAAGGATGGAACAGAAAAGATTTAGAGATGGGAGAAGGGAATGATGAAGAATCAAGCAGGAACCCCAGACTTCTTCCATCCCTCTAAAGTACTCCAGCACCTACATTACCTGGTGCAATGGTACCCACTCACCTAGTTCATAATGTGTGGATGTGTGGACAAAGAGACAGAAGGAGAAAAGCAAGATTCCTGTCTCCAGACAAAGAAGAGGCCCTGGACCAAGAAGCACGAGTGAGGACCTATGGGCTGCTATGGAGTCCAGAGAAGCCCTCCTAGTCACAACCCCTCTTTGCTGGAGAAAAGAAGGGGATCCTGGTTTACAAACCCCATAGCACTTGCTGAGGCCCATTCATGTAGCTTCCACCTCTGTCCACAGAACCCCCACAATTTTGCATTTAACACATCAATCAAGTGACTTTGTTGAAGGATAGAATTGGACTATTGATGATAAACGTCATGAATTATATATAGATGCTGATTTTAAAAATAATAAACCCACTTTAAAAATAGCTAATGTTAATGTTCATGGAATTCCTGTCAAGCTGTGCGTACGTGAAGTCTCTGGAGAGATAGCAACCCCTTCCACTGGGATTCACTAACACCTCTTAGCCATGTTTTTGACAAAGGGGACCGGTTTATTTTGCTTCTTATTTTCTCTCTCCATTCATTTCTCAGTCTGCTCTTTTATTCAAAATTATTTATCGAACCCTGTCTACCACCATGCAGTGGTCACTGGAAGAGTGGGAGGACTCCAGAGGAAACATCATAACTGCCCTGTCCCTAGAAGCCTGAGGTCCAATCAAACAGACATGGAACGACAACACAGAGGGATGGACCGCAGTGCCATGTGGCACCAAAGAGCCAGCCTGGGGAAACAGAGAGGCTTCTGGGAAGAAGATGCTAAGCAGGAGCCTATGGGCAAACCCAGAAGAGAAGTGACCCAGAAAGGTGGTCAAGGCTTTAGAGAGAAAACAGTCTAGGCCAGGAGCAGGCAGGTGCTGGGAAGGCAGTTATAGCCACTGCTGGCAGCATATGTGCCCGGGGAGCAAGGGGCGGCGGGGCAGCAGATGGGTTCCCTTCATCTCCTACTTACGAATGAAAACAAGAGAGTAGTACCCTGGGGAGGTGGATCCTCACGCTGGGCCACAGGTGCGGGGGCTTCTCAGTGTATGTTCCTTTGGGAGCTCAATATGTACACACCCCATGTAGAAATATGTGTTCTAGATAGTATCAACACAGACACAGGTGTAATAATAACCTTTATATTTAAAGAGAAAATGTTTGACTTCACTGCTATCCCTCTGTGCACTGGGCTGAAGTTCAGTATTTGAACAGCATTAAATAAATAGAACTAGAGGGGGAAATGGCAGTTGCATGCATAACCCTGTCTCACAAATGAGAGAATGTACTTCCCTATTGAATCACTTTTAGGCAGAGTGGAAAATCCCATTATTTGTGAGACTGAGTCAATTCATGGGCAAAGATGAATAGTGAATGTGGGAAATTTTGCTGAAAATTAAACCACTGTTGTACAGTAGTCACAGGCAGAAGCCCTCAGTCATCACAGGGGGTAGTTCCCCAGGGAAGAAGGTCCAAACAAGGACGAAGCGTGATTAGACTTTTATTACATTACCTTCATTCTCTGGAGACTGCAGAATCCTACTCTTTTGTCTTGCCTTCCCTCCTGCTCAACGAACCACATTAATAGATGTCAGAACAGTCCTTGCGTTGTTTCCTATCAAATCTGTTAAGAGAGAAAGAAGGTTCCTGTTGTTAATTGTGGGGGATCTCCCACTCTTTGTTTTAAGGAAAGTTTAAACAAAATGATCACCCACTCTGAGGCTTTAAACAAAGTTCAAACAGAACAAAGTTCTCTTGCCAAGGTTTAAGGCAAATTTCCTCTGTCCAGATGGCTTCCTCAAGGAGGCCAACGTAAGAACCAAGACACTCAACCCTGCTGCCTTTTAATGCTGCTCCTTGATTGTTGCTAATGATCTCCAGCTGTCTGGCCTTGCTGGCTCCTTAACTTCTCTCTGCCGACCACATCTGCCTACACTCTGAGGGGAGAGGGAGATGCTGACAAAGGGCTGTCCCCAAAACAACACAGGTGGAGTCCTGAGCGGCTAGGCCATAAACAGGGTAGGGTGCAGGGTTAGAAAATGGTTTACACAAAAACCTTCAGGAAAAAACTCAAGGGTCATTTCTGGTGGGAAATGCCACTTTCTAGAGCAAACTTGCCAAGAATCCAGGAGTGTGCCACTATACTCGGCAGGTCACTTACCCTATTGACATGACCACACACTGTCCACGCGATGACTTGAATTGACTGAATTGGCTTGGTGGCCATGACAATTCTGAGTGTGTGCAGCAATTTGCATCTGTTCTTTTCCTCAGGGCGGGCATCACTTTCACTCTTTATCTGCAATTGACACAAGCGGACTTCTTGCTGCTTAGATTTCTTGCTGTATTAGCCAGTTTGCCCAGAAGTCTTAGTACTGAAGTCTGTAAAGAAGGCCATTCAAACCAGACATTACAAAGTGTTTTTTGATGATATCACCCCATGGGATACTATCATTTTAATAGTCAAATCCATCCCATGGAAGTTAGTCCTCCTTCCCCAGCTCTTTATTATGAAGGGAGCAAGCCCATTATCTTTAGCCTAAAATCCAAAATTAAGAGGCTGACTCAGCAGGATTTTTGTTTACTTGCTTCCCTTTTTTGTTTTAGGCTGTGGTAGTGGAAAAGAAGTTTGAGCTCCCTGATTTATCTGGGACACTCATGGAACAAGAAGCAGGTCAACTGGCAGGAGGGGAGCAGACTTTGCTTTTAGAGCTGCTATGAGAGTCTGTTCCTCTGATTTCTTGTCCTCTGGTGCTGAGCCTATTTGGTGGCATACTGAGTCTTTACCTTATCACTCATGAAACTGGAGGGTAAGCTCTGGCTTTCAGGGTCATTGTGGGTTCATTTACTATATCTATATCTATATAGATATAAACTTCTAACCTGGTGCCTGGCATGTAATGGACTCTCTGGGAACTATTATTAGATGTCAAAAGTTCTTCACCTATAGAAAAGAGCATATGGCTTGGTAAAAAAGCAAACTACCAGCAGATGCAAAGGATGTACTCACCACAATGGCCCTCCAACTACTCTGAGTTTTCTATGACTTAGGACTGGCCACTGGAGCTCAACTCCGCGACTCCTGACTATAATTCATACTATCAACCAGGCAGGCATTAGTAAAGCAACACCTTCCAAATTTGGTCACAGGTTGACCATGACCTTGCATGCTCACAGTATAACTGGCAACAGATGAAGCATACAAATATCATCCTGCCCAAAGGAAGAAATCCTAAGATGAGGCTTCCTAACACACACTTCAATTTGTATTGACTCTTGTCCCCGCCCCTAACAAAAAGTCAGTGCAAATGATCGAAAGACTTGACTGTCTTCTTGCTCATTGGTATAATATCTCTGTGTCCTACATTTGTCCTAGATCTATGGCAATTAGAAGCAAGACCCAAATGCCAACCAGGATCTTCAATCGTTACAAACTATAAAAAGGTGTTTTAATAAAAGTGTTCTCACAACGTCCCAGGAAATATAAGGTAAGCTCTTTGAGACCTCTTAATCACATATTGATGAAATATGCCTCACAACATTAGACACAAGCCTTAAAATATTTTCCTACTAGAAATACTGCTGAACCATAATTTCCAGATTTCTACCAGGCCCAAATAAAGTTTAGTGTAAGCTTATTCTTCATACAATATAACATCCCTACACACATGGCCACTCTCAAATATAATCTAAATATCACTAGGGTATATTTTTCAGACTTTCTTCAAGTTCTCCATGTCATAAAGAGGGTTATGATGAAGCTCGTTTCTTTGACGCATGTGAAAGGCCCCTCCCTTGAAGATAAAGCTAAGTTTTCACTGGTCCCTTTTCCCAACTCTGAATTTCCCTTCCAAAGGATCCAGAGGTTTCCATGCATCTGTTGAGACCCCAAGAAATCTGCATTCTATTCAAAAGAACAAGAAACGCAGTACTTTTTATGATTATAAATAAAACACTGTGGAATGACGGACCAACAACAATAATAATTTCTGGAACACAAAATAAAACATAACAGTTACAGCCCAGAACAGGTGTTGGGGAGTCATACCTAGGAATCAGAAACAGTCTTTGTGCTTAATCAAGGACACTGAGGCACACCAGCCACTCCCTACGAAAGCCCCTTGGACCTCTGCAACTTGGCACCATGAGGTCTGCCGCTCTGAAAACCAACAAACAAAAAATCAAAGAAATATGGTGGAATCAGAGTGATCCATTTTCCTTTCCCACTGAACCAGCTGCACTGGTGACATCCTCCCAGAACCAGCCTCTTTGTAGATTATGGCACCACTAGTGCTTCAGTCACTGCCTCAGAACACACAGTCCCGCACATCTGCACGTCCTTAGCGGAATGATTTCCAGAGACTTGGCTTGGCCTGATGTTTCAGCATCAGCTCTGGCATCCATGTGCCAAGGTCAACATGACAAGATGGGAAGTTTGTAGGGTAATGCCCTCTTCAAGGTTACAAGAGAACAGGAGGTCATAGCAATGAACTTAAGATAATAATAAGGATAATCTTTTCTCACAGTTTGGGGTGGGGGAATTCCTTGGGTCAAATGTTGCAGATAAGATTAGGCAAGGCAAAGTTTATAGAAGAAAGGTTCTCTCCTGCAGACCTGAGCATAGGGTATTACTCTTTTAGTGTACTTTAAAAAATTTTTTTAAGTAATTTTTAAAATAGATTGATTATAGGTGAATTTAGTGTCATAAATTTTATCAAAAAATGATTTGTTCTGTAACAGAAGCAAATAATATAAATATATCCTTTAATAGCATTTTTTAAAAGGAAAGGTACAGGCAGGAATGAAGGTGAGTGGGCAAGCAGGCAGGAAGGGAGAGGAGTAAAAGTATTCATTTTTTGCAGTTGTTCGCACTGGTTGTCCCCTGCTCCCTCTCTACCTGGGACTCGACCCCAGGGGTATGTGGTTTGCACTCCTTAAGAGGTGATTGAGCTAACTGCTACTCCATCAAGGCATGCCAGTGACATCATATTTGAAAGTCATTCATCTTTCACTTGTTGAACTACTGAATAACACATCAACCTGAATAAGCAGATCATTTTGTAATCAATGCTTTTAGTAATTTTTTGTAAAGATTGGGCTAATATTGCACTCAGGCAGAAACTGACATGGTTCATAGGAAAGTGTGAAAATCCTGTTTGCCTGCAGAGTATCAAATGCAGGAATGATAAGAGTAGTAACCTGGGCTGGGATCTAGGGAAAAAGACATAATGACATAATGCAGACAGAACTAAATGACATAGATGCACGTGTGCCTGGATGGGGGTGTGAGGACAAATGAGGATTTACAGCCCTAGATCAAACAGAGAAAACAAAGAAACTTTCCCATCAATAATATAATTGAAAGTTCTGACACAGCAAGTTTCCTTCCTCCTATTCACCCAAGGGATCTCTTGATCATGTGAATTGAAAATATACTGGTCTTTGGACCTATGAATGCTTTGCTTCCTAGCCAAAACAATAATAATAATGATGGAGCTGATACTCTCATGAAAGCAGCTGTCAGCAGCACTCACTGAAATAAGCTAATATATTTTATTTGGGACCGGCTGCCTCTGCTGGCAAGTGTTAGTATTAGGACAGAGCTGAAAGAGGAAAAGAGAAAGGAAATAGAGAGAGAAGGGAGACAGAGATACACTGCTCCAAAACAGTGCTAAGTCACAGCCAATTCTTATCAACAAACCAGAAAATCTCCCTATAAAATAAAAAATCTTCATATAAACTCTATTGCCCCATATTCTATTCCTTCCCCTCTCCTTCTTCCCCTCACTGTCTTTTCTCTCCCTTTCCTTTGGCATCACCTAACAGACTTGAAATGACTAAAAAGCAATGCCAAAAAATTTTATACAACATGTTACGAATTCCGAGACGGATCACATATTAGAGCAGAAAGTTGACCCAGAGGAAAATTGAGATGAAGTACATGCAGGCCGTGAGTCTCACAATTATGCAAATTGAGGTCCATATTTTTGTACAAAATCTTGTAGACAAAGTGAAAAGGGAAATTCAATTACCTGTTTCTGATGGTTCCTGTCGGGACTAAGAAAAATGGAAAACTAGTTCAAATCCTTGAGCTGAGCCTGAATGGCTACATTCATTGGTGAAACTGTGGTTTATCATCTGCCAGATAAGAAGTATACCTGTCCATATTTATATATCAATAGATGCAGTGAGATACTTTATATAAAGAAATCACCTCATGAAATAAGCAGTGTCTAGCTGTTTGCCACAATGATTTGGAATAAAAAAATATCATCTGGATACTGAGTAAGTATAATCAGATGTGTTGCTTATTTATAAAGTAAAATATCAGATTATGCTTCACTAAAATCTGAGTCCATTAAACTGCTCCTGGGGTTTTGTTTGTTTTGACAGAGTAGGAGTTGCACTCCATTCGATAATTTTGGTGATGAATAATAGTGGCGAATTTTCCGATAGTGACCATGGCAGCACATTCACCCATTTTTAATTTTGAGAAGACAATAAGTAGCTGCTAGAGATAATAACTGGCTAGCCTCGAATTGTAAAGAATCATTCTAGATTTCCATCTTGAAATCTTCCTAAATTTTAAGAGGGTAGTTTCTTATAGTAGCAGTTTTAAAAATAAACACAAAATACTTTTGTGACCTATTGCTACATCAACCTGATCCAGAAGCACAAAATTCAGTGAGAATCTGATATTTACTTAACCTTGAAAAGGGTTGGCACATCATTTATTCTGCTGTTGCCTGATTTTCTATAGCAAAGATTAATGTTAGTGACAAATATTGTAAAATTATGAAATGATAATTATACCTCACTATTTCACATTACTGTGTATAAGTAAGTATACTGCACATACAACAAAATTTGAACATGACACTTTTTCAGAGCATGAAGACATGAAAGAAGAATAAAAAGTAAAACTATAAGAATAAAAATGATGAACTGAAGACAATATAATTTACTAAGAAAGTCAATGGGAAAGATAATAGAAGTAATATAATTTAGAAAATTAAATAGGTATCAGAGAACTAACAAAAGTTGCTAGGATTTCTACATACTTCAGGCAATTACTTTTGAGAAAAATATAATGGAAAAAAAACGTTTTCCATTCAAAATTGTAATAAATAATAAACAAATGCCAAAAAAACCCATAATTAACTACATAGCTATATTAATCAATCCTAAATTGATCTATTAAAGAATTGCTAACTATTGCTGGAAAATGATAACAAAGTCTCAGGCAAACAAACAGAAAAATCTGACCCCAGCAAAAGCAGAAATAGTTCAAGATTTTGTAGCAAGTAGTAATGACTTGGCAGTCTCAGAGACATTTAATAATGTCACATACATTTGAAAAAATGTCTAGTATAAAAAGACGGAATCAGGAACATGACAAAGCTTCACAAAATAATATGATTGCAAAATAAAATAGAAACGAAATAGTAAATTAAATAGGGCAAAAGATAAAGTTGACAATCTATATATTTAAGATCAGACATTATCCCAGCATACAAAGCAGAAATGAAACAAGATAGAAATATGAAAAAAAAAAAAAAAAAAAAAAAAAAAAAAAAAAAAAAAAAAAAAAAAGATAATTATTGGGGGAATACATTCAGGGCATCCCTTTCAAGCTTAAGGGAGATACTATGTAAGTGATTGATAATTGAAATAAATAATAAAATAAGCCTTCACTTAGGACACAAATCCTGAGGATGAAACGGTCCTCCATGTGAGGAAGAACATAAATGAAAAAGAGATCCACAATTAGATACAACATTGAGAAGTTTCAAAATTTTTCAGTTAAAGAGAAATTCTAGCAGGTTCCAAAAAAGGAAAAAAAATCCCACAAAACAAGTGGATTACCTACAAAGAAGCTAATATTAGTCCTCATCCACCCACTAAATGCTAAAAGAGAAACACTGCCTTCAGTTTTCCAAGGCAAATTTATTTGAATCTACAGTATCTGTGTCCTTCCAAATCACCAATCAAAGGAGAATAAGAGTATTTTAAAGCCTGCAGTAACTCAGAAATCTAACCACCCAAGAATCTATTATGAATACATGGTCATGGGAAATACAACAGCAATACAAAAAAAAAAATTGTCTTTAAAGAAGGAGAATGGCTAGAGGACCAAAACACAGTGACATCTGAATATGACCTAGAAGAAATAAAAGATGATGAGAGTAATTAAAAGATGATCCTCTGGACCTTGACACTTCAAATCATCTATTCTTGCTGACACAGAGTTATCTTTCCTTCAAAATGAGCCTAATCACACAACTTACTTCTTGCTGTTTTAAGGGGCTTAATTTAGAAGTCTTTAGAGCAGTAACAGAAGAGCTAAAGTTCATTGAAGGAAAAAAATGTAAATGACATAAACCTTGACAATTTAGAAATGCTAAAAATCAGAAGTTGAAGCGGGAAAGGGAAGTGAGATGTAGTAAAATGTTCTTGATTCCGTGTGGGGGACTGATATGTGTTAGAAAATGATAAAGCAGGAAAGAAAATTTAAGCATGACTGTGCTAGAGAATGAATGATGAATTTTCTTAATCAAAATATCCAAATAAGAACATGCTTCTCTTCCCTCCCAAAATGCAAGAAAACATAAAGGAAATTAAATAGTAATAAGCCATAATATCAAAGAGGAACCATCAGAACATGAGGGATTTCCAAAAGCTTCCAAAAAATGGAAGAAGAAATCTTGATAAAGTAAAGCAGGATGAAAGGAATCTCAATCTAGAATACCTGGGAAGGAAGTAGCCATGGAGGAGAAAGAAGGATCTCCCAGGTACAAACAGGAGTGCTAGAAGACAGGAATGAAAAAAGGTTGAAAACATCAAGGCTAAGTGAAGGTCCTAATCAGGCAGTTACCCACCTGTCCCATCAACCATCACCCCTTACTCCTATACTTAGACTGACAGCCACACTTTATCTCTAGGCCAAAAAATGGTTCCTTCTCTCAAAATCTGTACTATTCTTTAGGTAAATTAACGTTCTGAGAACTAGGAAAACTAACACGAAGTCCCCCTCATTCTAATATTTGGAGGACATTGAGAATAAAGGGCAGAACTCACTGTTTATATCTAAAGCAAACAAGCCTCTCACTCCACAGAGTTGTCAAACAGCTCTCTACACAGTCCCCTCTACCTTGAATAGACTAGACAAAGTGTAATCACAGAATAAAAAAAATAATCAAATAAACTCTTGAAAAATTGACCCCAGATAAAATAGAAAATTTAAAAAACAGGTTATGACTTAAAAAGAATTTTCAATAAACATCCTCAGATTTATAAATTTGTATTCAAGTATAAAATATATATAGAAAAGTGACTAGATTGTCAATGTACAGCTCGGTGCAATATCACAAAGTGAATACGCCCATTAACTACCAACTAGATCACCCAGATTTAAATATATACAGAACTTCAGAAACCTCACTTGCATTCCAGTTGTCACCATGCCTTCTCTTTTCCATAATGAATCTGACTCCTAACACCACAGATTTTCTTTGTCTTTGTTTAAATTTTGCATAACTGGAAGCATGCAATTTCTATGCCCTTGGCTTTCACTCCACATTGTGTTTATGAGATACATCCATGAGCCCATGAGGAAGACACACGTGGTTCTACCTTCATGGAGCTTACCCTTGAGTATATAGAGACATTCAACAATAAATAAGTCAAAGAACCACAACAAAACTAGCAGATACACAATAGTAAGGTTCGTAATAGAGAAAGACTGGGTAGCTCTTTTAGACTGAATGAGGAACCTCTGAAAAAATGGCATCAAAATCAAGATGTGAGAAGAAGTCTCCAATCATGATAATACAATAGACCCATAAATAAGGAGCAGCTAAGTTCAGAATACATAAAAAGCTTCTCTTTCTTTCTTCTTCCCTCTCTCATTTTTCTCTCTCCTTCTACACATACACATAAATACATCAATTAAAAAAAAGGCAGTCAATGTAAAAATTAGACAAGAGAATGGCAGAATCATTTGTACAAAAGATATCCAATTAATATATCTAATATCTAAATATCCAATAAATATATAAGATGTGCTCACCTTCATTAGTAATCAATATAATTAGTAATCTAGCCATAAAAAGCAAAACAAAAAAACAAACAAAACCATGCATGATTGATTTTACCAAGAGTTGGGAAGGATGTGAGACCACCTATACTGCTGTATGCTACTGGCAGGAGTATGAATAGATAGAGCCATTCTGGAACATTGTTTGCCATTACGCACTAAAGTTAAATTTAAGTATAGCTTGTAAACCAGAAATGTGTCTTATGTCCACAAAAACACTTATTAAAAATTGTTTATAGGAGTGCTATTTGCAAAAGATGAAAACAAGAAACCACCAAGTGACAAGCAACAAAGAATGAATAAATTGTAGGAAATTCACACAATGGAAGACCATACTGTAATAAGAATGAATGACTATATAGAGAAAACAAACAAATGACTCAGTGAAACAAAAAGAGACGTTCCGTCTATAGGATCAAATTAGAGATTACCATAGGGGAAGGTGAGAGTAGATGAAATCAAGTACAAAGAGTCAAGTGTATGGTAAAGGACAGAATTGGACTCTGATGGTAAACTTGATATGTTATATACAGATGCTAATGATTATGGACATCTTAAACCTATAAAATGTTATGTTGAAATATTCCTTCCATGAAATTTAGAAAAAGAAGAAAAGCTACATACAACTTAATGAAAAAGCCTACTTCCAAAATCCCCATTTTTGTTCTTTTTTTCTTGGTCCTGGGCTTTCAGCTTCCTACCTTTAAATTAACCAAGCCCCTGCCTCCTAATATGTGTATCCTGACTCCTAGGTCACAAAGATACACTTTTCTTCCCTTGCACATTCACTAGCAGCTGGTTATCTTCCACCTCTGCCCAGTTTTCTCCTTGTTGACACTGACATTAAACAGTGGGCAAATCAGTCCATGCCAGGAGGCTTGTGTCCCTCACCATGGTGAACATTTTCTTCGCATTGATTTTATGCCCAGTACCTTTTGTAATGTCTGACACAGAAAAGAAGTTCAATAAATATTTGTTGAATAGAAGAATGAATGTTCAACCATTGTTATCCCTGTGAGACCCCTGTGAGCTACTGAAATCTAATTACTTTAAAAATAGATTGTCTTGATATTAAACATAGAAAATCCTAAAGACTCCACAAAAAACTACTACAAACAAAATATGAATACAGCAAAGTAGCAGAATATAAAATCACACACACTCAAAAACCCCTATATGCAAAATTCCTATATGCAAAAAATAAAAGAGGAAAAAGAAAGTAAGAAAGAACTCCACTCACAGTATTACCAAGAAAGATCAAATACCTGGGAATAAATTTAACAAAGGAGATGAAACACCTCTACAATGAAAACTACAGGAACTTAACAAAAGAGACAGAAGGAAACAGAGATGGCAAAATATTTCATGTTCATGAATAGAAAGAAAAAAAAAAACAGTAAAAATGGCCATTCTACCCAAGTCAATATATAGATTTAGTATAATTTCCATCAAAACCCCAGGGGCATTTTTAAGAAATGGAACAAACAATACTAAAGTCTATATGGAACCAAAAAAGATCTCAAATAGTCAAAACTATCCTGAGGAAAAAAAAAATAATAACAGTGGAAGAATTACATTCCCTGACTTCAAACTATAGTACAGAGCAGTAGTCATCAAAACAATATGGTACTGGAACAAAAACAGACATATTGATCAGTGGAACAAAATTGAGAGCAAAGAAATAAAGCTACACTTATATAGCAATTTATCTATGACAACGGTATCAAGACTGTACAGTGGAGGAAGTAAAGTCTATCCAACAAATGCTATTAGGAGAACTGGAAAGCTATCTTCAAAGAAAGAAGAAAAGAAAGGAAGAAATAAATTAGATTACTTGGCATCACCATACACAAAAGTTAACTCAAAATGGATCAAAGACCTAGACATAAGATCCAAAACCATAAAATAATTAGGAGAAAATGTGGTGGGGGAAAACCTCCATGATCTCAGCCTCAAAGATGCCTTTGGGGAAGGAACAACTACAGCAAAAGAAACCAAAACAAAACTAAATAATTAGGACTACATCAAACTGAAAAGCTTCTGCTTGGTCAAAGAAATCACCAAAAAGACAAGAAAGCAATCCACTGAATTCAAGAAAATATTCTCACAACATACATCAGCTAAGAGCTTAATCTCCAAAATATACAAAGGGCTCATACACCTCAACAATAAAAAAGCAAATAACTCACTGGAAAAATGGGCAGAAGAACTGAATAGACATTATCTAAAGAAGACACACAGATGGCCTACAGACACATGAAAAATGTTCTATATCACTCATCAGAGAAATGCAAATAAAAACCACAATGAGATACCACCTCACACCAGTAAGAATAACTTATATCAAAAAAGACTGGAAACAGCAGGTGTTGGAGGGGATGTGGAGAAAAAGGAACCCTCCTACACTGTTGCTGGTAATGTAAATTGGTGCAACCTCTTTGGAAAACAGTATGGAGATGTCTCAAATCAAGATGGATCCACCATTTGATCCAGCAATCCTACTCCTGAGCCTATACCCAGAGGATACAAAATCTCTAATAAGAAAAAACATCTGCGCCTCTATGTTCATAGCAGCACAGTTCACAATAGCCAAGACATGTAAACAACCTAAATGCCTGTCAACAGTTGACTGGATAAAGAGCTGTGGTATATATGCTGGATGGATTTCTATGCTGCTATTAAAAAGGAAAAAATTGTCCCTTTGCAACCAACTGACTGGAACTAGAGGGGATCTTATTAAAGTGAAATAAGTCAGAAATGAGAATTATGGGATGGTTTCACTTATATGTGGAATATAATTAAATGAGACAAATGAACATGTAAAATAACAGGACACAGAAATGTAGTTACAGGGGTAAGGGCAAGGAGAGAAGAGGAAAGGTGGTGGCAAAGGATACTGGAACTCTGGTGGTGGGTGTGGTGTGAAATAAAGACAGAGAAGCAATTTTAATATCCTAAAATGAATACAGCATTGTGAACAAAAGAAATATTACTATTTTCAAAAAGTACATTATTCATATAAGCAGGTGAGTTTACAAGTCTTTCAGGTAGTGTAGATTAATTTGCATTTCCCATGCTAATTTTTCACCCCCAAAATTTATTTTACTCTAAATTCTCTTTTCAAATTTAGATATAGGAGGAGCAATTTGCTTTTCCTAGGCAAAAATGAATTGTTTGGCTTCACTTGGTTTGCAATTACAGATGGAAATTTTTCACAACTCTCTTTAGGAGGTACTTAACTCAGAAACTTGAACCAAGTAGTGGAAAAAATCTTCATTCCCATAGGACTTGCCTATTTCCTAAATTCCAACATTTTTAATGTGACAATAATATCTAGTAACTACTGTATAATAAAAAGCGTATTATGTGTCAGGTAATAGATTCACACTTACCTAGATAACAGCAGGATAAACTGATTTCATCAAGGTATGAGATCAGCCTAGAAGAATTCAGCTCTTATGCAGAGTGTTACTCAGGTCTGAACTAAAATAGAAGGATTGATTTCCCCTTGTTCTTGCTAAAATTATTTCACCATGAAATTGAGTGTTGGGAAGTCCTGAAATTCTGAAAAAGTATGGGAAATACAAAGATGAAGTAACATTCGAGATGTTCATCATCCTGTGTGGGGAAAGACAGACAAATTTAATCCAGAATGAAAATAAGGACCATAAAAGGAATAACTGTAAAGCACTGTGGGAACATAGTATTATCTAAGGAAGTGGCAGCTTTGAGTTCCAGAAGCAGGAAGAGGAGTCTGGAAGAAAGACTACCAGGCAGAAGGCCCAGCACATGCCAAGGACTGGTTGTGAGAAAGGGCATCCTGAGTTGGGGGAACCGAAAGCAAATCAACATTGCCTAGAACAGAGTGTAGGCAGGTGTGACAAGACTCAGTGCTGCAAACTAAACAGAGTTCAGACCATGAAAACTTGGTAAGCTAAGCTGAGCAGTTCAAAACTTATCCTGTGGGCCATAGGGAGTCACTAGAGATTTAAAGCCAGGGAATGATTGACCAGATTTGTGGTTAGAAAAATCAGTTTTGGGGAGTGAAACTGGGGTAGGGCTGAGTAGCGGTTGTATGGAGACATGATCATGGTGTCATAAGCCACATTAGAAGCCATAGGAATGGAGAAAATAAAATCCAGGGGAGGAAGAAATGCAAAATTAAAGATGACTTGAGGTTTTCAGATGACTATCCAAAAGAGAATATGTAGTTTTCAGTATATGATCAAGGATGCTTCCAGGTCAGGAAAGACACATTCATTTGTTTTTTTAAGACTCCAAATTCCATTAATCCACAATTACAGTGCAACTAATACCATCAGGGGCCTGATCATACTTAAAAGGAAGCTCTACCCTCCAGTTCCTCGTAATGGGGGAATTTATGGGCTTCCTAGTTCATTTCATCAAAGGAGGAGGAGGACTTGAAAGGAAGCTAACCAGAGGCACCAACTGATCACAATTTAGGAAGAAGATGAGGGAGAAGAAATTAAATGCTAGTAAAGCCTGAAGAGCGCTGCCTCCTGGGAAGGAAGCAAAGGGAAAACTGAATATAGGAGCAGAACGATTAGTATTAACGGGATGTCACCAAGTGAGGCAACACCAATGAATAAAGATTCTCAACTGGGTGCAAGCTCAGGGTAGAACCAGAGAGTCAGATTTGATAGAATAGATTGATTTGCTGAAGAAGTTATTGGGCAGAGGTGAGAAGTAGACAGTTAGACCCTGTACTTTTCAGTAAGTTAGCTCAGAAGCATCTCAGGTGTAACCAAATGGATTTCTGTTTGCTCGTGGGAAGTAAGCAAAAATATTAGGAATCTTCAACCTGCTTGCAGAACTCACCTGTGTTCTATGGAAAGCAATTACTCTAAGGTTATTTTGTAGACAAGGCTATGATTAGGACTGGAAATGTTAAACTAATTCTGAACCAGTCAGATACACAAGAGGGTCATAAGGTACCAAGGAAAAGCACCAAGAAATACAGTTATGTCCACAAGCCTTGTGCCTTGAAGGTCACTGCTTCATTCTGCAAAATTGGCTGAACCAAGAGAAGCAAGAGCCTCCTTTTTCCTAGAAGTGGTGCCTTGAGGTCTGGAGAAAATCTCTAGTTTGGCTTCAAAAATCTTCACAGGTCTGAAGAATCATTCTTAGGGCTCCCCACATTCTCTATGGGAATTTTTTGATGTGGGGTTTCCATTTGAATTATGATTATAAAACCCAATGCAGCATATGTTGGATTAACTTCACGACCTCTTAAAATCCAGTACTGTGCTCTCTTTGGTTATAGTTGACAATCACCCTGGTGGCAAGAAGTCTTTATTGTCAAATGAACTTATGAGAGGAGAAAAGACAAAAGTAAAATTAGGAAAATTATGCAATAAAAGCGATTCCTCGGGTGAAGTACTGTTCAGTACTTCTGTCACGCTGGACTACTAAAACAGTACAGCAGGTTCTGAAAAAATGTCGTTTTGTTCAAGTTGTTTTGTTATCACATTGAAAAGGAAAAACAAAACAAAACAAAAAAATCCCAGCCAACTTTGAATGAGACACTGTTATTCAAGGCCCTGCTTTTGTATATACATAATTTGGCTTAAAGTCACAGCTTCCAAGAATGTATGAATGACTTTAAATGAGGACTGTATAAGGTATTTTAAGTAGCTAAGTAGGTAATGTTTCAAAGGTTAAGGTAACACTAAGAAGGCAGTTAGGGAGAAAGAACTGCATCCTGCTTTAATAAATGACGAGGTTTTTCTATCTTGGTCACAAAGCCAAGGGCAGACGTCCAGGGACACAAGAAGAGGTGAGAGAAGAGGTGAGAAGCACAGTGGCTGGCAGCTGGGTCAAGATGAAGTCATCCGAGCAGATAAGGATGTGAAGAGGGAGCGAGAGTCCACACCAAATGAGGATGACAGGGTTCTGAGAAATCCTTAAATACACGGCAGGACTTTATCTTAAAGAAAGCCCTTCAGGAGGAAGGTAAGATTTAACCTGCTTCTTTTTCCTTCTGAGCATCTATATTCTTAGTGGTTTTGCTGTGCCATACATTCCATAATACCTGAGTTGTGTTTCTTACTATACATTTTCAAGACCCAAGTAATCTTTGTTTTGTTCTATTCAATAGAAGACTTTTGTGATTTTTCAGGTTCTTCTGCTTGTGTAATGAGGAAGCAGACCATAAGGACCTTCCCAGGCCAGCACAAAACATATTCAGTTACCCAATGAACATTTCCTGAGCATCTATTCTGTGCTCACCACTAGGATGTGACAGGGAACTAGAAGGCTTTGGTCCCTGTCTCTGGGCAGCTCCCTACAATCTAGTAACTTAACAAATGGTCAATACAGCTGGTTATACTAAAGGTTCCTGGGTGCTTCAAAGCACTTTAATTGTTTTTATTGTACATCTTGGTTGTTTTCCCTGGCCCAGGACACAAACTCAGGTCCTTGGGATGTATGTGGCCTGCACTTCAGCTGGAGCCAGTTGACTAAACCACTATTCCACCAGGACATACCAAAAGGAGCTTCTTTAGAAATGCAGAATTCTAGCTTCTACCATATCCCACAGACCTGCTGAATCGGAATCTACATTCTGGTACCCAAGGATCCATAGGCACAGCAACATTTGAGAAGCATGGTTCTCTTAAAAAAAAAATTGAGAGAAATTTGCAAGCATTTTATATGTATTATTTAGCAACAATAATATAGATTATGATAGACTAATAATGTAGGCTCTAATCATAGAGTTCTTCTGATGCTCACTCTTACAATGGGTCTTGGGTCAGTCAAGAAAAGTGTGTCTGGTTAATAGCCTAAAAATAAATTTTCAAGTTCCCTTTAGAACTTCTGCATTTCTCATACTTAATTTTTAACTTTTACTTCCAAATGGCCTATGGAAGAGGAAAGCCTCGATAGCTGTGACTTCTGAAAATGTTTTCGAAATTTTCAACCTCAAAACTCATGTATTTAGAATATCTATTATGATTTTTTAAAAAGAATCATCAAAACTCTGTTTTTTTGCCAATGAAATCTCACAATTTAAATACTTAAAAATTAAGACTACAATAATCATAAAAGTTTTCTACCAGTTATTTTAAAGTTATATAGTCCTTATTATCAACTGTCAAAATAAGGGGAAACAATGAAAACTTTATATAGAAAATATAAATTTATGTGTGCAGGTTAGGAGTATAGGTGGAGGAGTAAAGGGGTGTGTGTGTGTGTGTGTGTGTGTGTGTGTGTGTATGTGTGTAAATGTGGTGAGAGAAAATTTTGCAAAAAGTTTTATTTCAACATTCTCCTTCTTTCATATTCAAACAATAAGAAAAGTTAAGAATTGTTTGGAAAACACCATCAGTTCTCACTCCATCACTCCTTAGCTATTCCACTCTTCTGTCTCAGAGCCTTCCCCTCTACTTGTTCAATCGCCTGTTAGACCTTTTTTTTCCACTGCTGTCTAAATCTCTGATTACTCAAGCTATTTTTTTTTCTTCTTTCTTTTCTGGACTTTTAGTAACACTCACATCACACTACTAATTAACCCTTAAATACATTGTTTGCTGCCAAAACTTTGAGCTCTAAAGACCAGAACAAATTATAGACACAAGAAAATTCTGAGTACATCATCTGTGCCCAATGTATAATAATTAGTTGATTGATCAACTATGTAAAAGTCTACTTGCATTGAATGAACAAGGATAAGAGAAGTCTTCCTGTCAATAAAGCTGAAAATTATTAGCACTAATATGATTTGCAATGAACACCTGGTCTATGATTAAGAAATTTAGGGGTTTCACAGTATTTGGTTCTTTTTTTTTTTTTTTGTTCAGTTTCCCACTACAAATTAGCTAAAGAACTATAACGCTTTAGGAAAGGTTCTTTACTGTACTTCTGTACCCACAAATCTGATCAGTATTAGTAACAACCTATGAGCACAATCAAATGTGAGCTATAAATAAAAGGAACAGTCTAATAAGACTTCACAGACACATGCTGATCTCGAAGAAGACATAGCTCAACTCGAAACTTTGTCTGCACATGACTCCATGGTTGACCCCAAAAAGCCCAAACATAATTTTAAAATTTCCCATCCTCTGTTGTCTTCTTAGTATTTTAGAAATCCTAGGCTAAATCTTCAAAGTCCACTAAATGTCCCATTTCTTCCATGAAGTTTTCTTTTACTACTACAGAAAGCCACCACTCCTCTCGTCCACAAATGGCAATTAATCTGGGATTTTTAAACCACTTGAAACAGCATTTGTCCTAATAAACACTTTGTGTTTGTGTCTTATCTCCCCAACAAGATTAAAAAAACTTTTTGCTACATCCAGACAGGGGTAAACATATAAGAAAAATTTGCTAAGCAAACAGAATAATTCTAGATACTATTACAAAAGAAAGCTGATTGTTGCCTAAAGTGTAGTACAATAGGAAGTTTTATAAGTGAATTTAGGTTCTGAATGACAAAAGTGGACAATTGGGAAATGTTGAGTACAAATAATAAATTCTGCTGTAGCTCAGAAATATTTGGTGTCATCGCTTTTCCTGAAATTAGCCAGGTATCAATATCAAATGCATATGCTGATGAATACACCTTCTATAGTGAAGAATCATCTCAAAGGCACAGACCTCCATTTGCAAACTGGACCCAGAGAATCTAATAAATTTAGCTGAATTACACTTTTTCAAACACAAATGCCAGATCCTTTAACATGGGCCAGTACTCATAAATCATAAAACAGCCATCAGTCTATCAAACAGGATGGAAGAATTTTAAAGTTCCTGGAATAAATGTCATTCTGGGTATTTTCTTTTCTTGTCCTATGGGAAAACAGCACAAGACTCAATTTTATCAGAAATTGTAACATTCCAAAACTTGTCACAGTTAACTCATCCTTAGTACGCAGACACAATGACATGTACCTCGCCCTACTATCTCTGCTCCCCAGTTCCCAGCGAATGGGGAATAAGAAAGAACTTCACGCAAGGTCTGCTGACATCAGTGGATTGTTTGCATTCAAAAACAGTCTGGTTTGACGCTGCTGGTGGTGTAACTTTTCTTGAGTCCCCATATATTCAAAGAAACCTCACTTCTAAAGGGAAGTATCAGAAAACTCAGAGTTCTATTTCAAGGAGAAAGCAGCACGTAAATCTTAAAATAACTGAATATGCTTCAAATTAAGTTCTTAAACTGAATTTACATTCCTATCTTGACAGTGTCCTAAACGTCATTGTAATAGAAATGGTCATCAGACCTCATTGGGGGTGAGGGAAGCAAGCATAAATCAGACTAGAACCAAAATTATCCACAATTTTTATATGGAGAATATTCTTTCCCCTTTGTCTCTTCAACATTTCACTTATGCCCAGTACCATCTAATGAATCTAAGTCTCACAGAGTATTCTGACTAATCAGAAAATCAGTGCCGGAAGTGTGGTTACCTACCAAAAGTCATTTGATCAAAACAATAAATGAATATTTAGTAAGAAATAAAAATATTGTATGTTGGACTTTTCCCTAGGAGACAGTGAATATCTAAAAAACCTAAATTGAAGAGATATACTTGATCCCAAACATTTATAATCTAGTAAAGGTAATAAGTATAAAGCCTATCTGCCTATGTAGTATGAAATAACTGAATAAACTTTACGTATCAATTGATCAATAAAGGCAATGAGAGCCCACGTGTGCTGGATAGGACAGCCAATCCATGTGAATTCTAAGGAGCAAGAGCAGAGGTAGTGGCATCTGGGGATAGAGGTGAATTGTCCCTCAGGAAACATTTTCTCTGGTCATTTATTAAGACTGTTTATTTCCTACATGATACCCCTCATAGACTGGAAAACATCTTTGTGACTTGGAGTTGTTCTTGTTATTAAAGCTGTGTCAACCTTAAGTTCAAAATAAGGGCATACTTCTTTTTCAATTTCTATATGAAAAGGAATCTTTTCATTCCAGGAAAGACAGTGTTACCCAAATGAATCACAAAATAGTTTCTTTAACGCACTTAGTTCTGTGGTGGTTAAAAACAACTTTCAAATAAAAAAATGCTGTCTAATCGTCAAGTCACTTGTTCCTCTGAATCTTTCATTAGGTATAGCGCACTGATAAACTGACGGGTTATTTTAATTCATTTCAGTTTCATAAACTATGTGTAAAGGTCTGTTCTCAGGACTAAAGAGAAGAAAAAAAGGATGAAGTCTGCCCCCATCTCTCCAGCTGACTGACTCACTTCCACTTCCACAGACACATGTGAAGGCCCTCAAGAGCAGAGGCATGATCATAGTTGCTATCTTAACTCTCTATGCCTTTTTTTTCATGCACAATAATGCCATTTGAAGAGCTGTTGGCAACGGAGAGGTTATCCATCCATGTGTGGAGTCCAGGGGACACAGGGAAAGTCTCTAACTCCGGTACAATTTTGCTGCGAACCTAGAACTGCTCTGAACAATTAAAATATTTTCAAAATATCATGAGATGAGCTAAGTGTTTTATTCAGCATTTGGATTTTACTACATTTGTCTTAAAGAATTAACTCACCTATAGAGGTATTATCTTTTCTCTGAGCTCAGTGTTTTCCCCAGATCTCTCATAAGACATTCACATCCTCTAACCTTCCTCAGCACTGTTTTCAGGCAAGCACATGTTCATTGTCTATCTCCTTCATTAGAATGTAAGTGGTCTGAAGGCAGGGCTTTTCTTCTTCATAGCACCAAAGCTTAAGACAGCACCTGGTATAGAGTAAGTACTCAGAGCCACAGCCTGGCAACATGAATGAATCAGTGGAGAACAAACCATGGATCCATCCTTCTAGAGTCCATGCTCTCGGAGAGTAAGATGCATCTCTAACTACTCTCTGTAACCTGAAAAATGCACAGTAGGAATTCAGTAAATCCATGTTGTCAATAAATTGAACGGCAGCAGCTTAGCATGAATGTAACTGTGTGCTGATGTCCTTTCTGTAGTGTCCTGCATGAATGATCATCCAGCCTCTTCAGTGTGCTCCAGTGGCAGGGGCTTCAGTGCTTCACCACTATCTCTACACACAAGTTGGCATGACAAAAATAATTCATTGCATGTTTAAGTGAACATGGTACTATTCAAATAAATTAAAAGACTTTATCCTTGCCTTCCTGAAGGCATCATTTTCTAGCCAAGTATTATCCTGAGCCTAAAGAGATGACCCTGTGGGTTCCATTTATCTGAGTTGACACCCTAAGTCAGTCCTTCACGACACTGTTTGTACTTCAGAATAACCTATGAGCCTTGGAAAAATACAAATGGTGGACTCCATTTCAGATTCACGAAATCAAAGTATCTGGGAGAATAGGCTGGGCAGACATATTTAAGCATTTATCATGGCTACACTATACTGAAAAAGTACTTGTAAAAAAAAATTTATGTTCAAGAAAGAGATTTTTGTGGATGAGACTCCTCAAATCTTGAGTGGGAGAAAAAAGAGATTTGAAGATAGCTCCCTGCTCAGCTCCATAAATGGTTTAGGTTCCAGTGAGGAATGCCTTAGAAGCAGAGGTGAAACAGCTGAGCTACAGCTGACAGAAAGCAGCACAGCCCCAGGAGCCAGAGGCTTTGTGAGAGTCAGAGAGAAGCCAGGAAGCCGGCAGAATGCTGCGCTCAGACCTGGGGTTCTCCTGGAGGTCAGTAGCAGCTGCAGCCACAGGGTATCACCAGGCAACAGTGAGTGAGAGCAAGGACTCAGAACAGGCAGAGGTCACAAGGGACTTGTGGGTGACAGACCACTTGAGCACATGGCAGACACCCTGCTGGGGACTTCCAGTCTGGGGAGAAGAGGAACTCTGCCAGGACAGGCACACACTCATTTGTAAAGTATTTATTGAGCACCTACTACTTGCCGGGCACTATACGAGGTTCTGGGCTATAGGAGGGATGGGGAATAAACATAGAAATAAGTTTAGGAAATGTGAGATTGTAATATGGACTGTCAGAAGCTTGGACTAGTAAAGTGAAAGGCTTAGGAATACAATTTTAATACCTAATAAGAAATTAGATAAGCACACAAAAGAATGGGGTGGGGGGGGATTACTTCTTTTCCTGACCTTTTACTTAAAAAGAAGCTACTTTCTGGCCTTCCTATTTTTGTTTTTATGGCAATATCATTCCGCAGTACACACTGGCAGTTTCTCTGGGATACCAGGCCCCACTTATACAATGAACTGCCTGTCTCATTTCCCACTTTGCCCCCCAATTCTCAAGAGAATTGCAAGAGGAACGTAGCCTCCCTTTGTTTCAGCTGCAGCTGTCCCTGTGGGGATGAGCTCTCCGAGAGCTCAGGGTAACGGTCTTGTCCGTAACTGCTCACGAGAAGCTATGAAAGGATAAACAGGCTGCCACATGAACACAATACTCTTTAATTATGAGGTCCCCCCCATGGACGGAAGGCCGGCAGACAGGCAGACACATTCCAATTACACTAATACACCTTGTAAACATCAAATATTTTTGTTCTGAGATTAAAGAGAGCCTGTATCCTCACAACACTCCTGAGACGACTGTGCATCTCAGGGCTGTTGCCATTACTGCTGGGGAAACAGGATTTCCTTTGGTTAAAATAGACTTTCACAAAAATAACAGCCTCAGGTCTGGAGGTGGTCAAATGTGACTTCCACTACAGACTGTCCCAATATTTCAATCATAGTTCTCAAAAAGCTTGCAGAAACGACTGAGTTCATTTTCTCAAAGGAAACCGAGTAGTCTATCCTTGCTTTCTTCCAGTTTCTACCCTAATCATATACAGAGCACGTGGCCAGTGGGTTCCCTCGGTTAAGATATGGTGGTAATGGGCCTGGAGGCTTAAATCTTGTTGCTTGTGGGTCATCCACCTTCACTCAGTGTCAACTCTTCCTGGGACCCTACACTGACATTGAACTAACTCTGCCACATTCTCTCATCCGGGTCAGCTGGGAACCAATGTCTTGAATGTATCAAGTGGATTTTCTGGGTAACTAGCTGGTTCCAATTTCTGAGACGAAAGAAGGACAAGACTGAGGAAAACTAGACGTAAACATTTCTATGAGCAGGGCTTTTGGTGGGTCACCATTACATGCAAAAAAAAAAAAAAAAAAGTCCTTGACTCTCCAAATTCTGTATCATAAATAAATGTTGGAATAGTTAAATAAACTCCCAAAGGAATAGGTTTTCCATTTGAACCAGTAAAACTCAACTTGTATAAAATTAAAACTACTTCTTAGTGGAAACACCTACAAAGTACAATGATAGCTGTTTGAGGAATTTCAATGCCTACGAGTATAAAGAAGTGAATCTTTGGAAATAATCCTACCGTGGTATAAATAATCACTTTTAATTTCTCATCACTTCTGATCTCATCACCTACATTTGAACTTGTGTATATCATTTCCTCAAAGTAGGTGTCCATGCTACCAGTTGGCGCAAATTATGTTTTATGGGTTCCTCTGCAAAACACTGTCTCTCTGGCACAGGGTAGAGGTGACTGAGGAACCCAGAAACAGTAAGTCTTCTATTTTAGTGACTCTAGGGCAAAGCTATAAGATCCTGGGGACTGCTTGAAAGGCTCAAGATGACAGGAGGTGGGCAAAGCTGTTCTGAGAAAGGACAAACCCTCTGTCCTCCTGCCTAAACTCCCCACCCCATCCCACCCTGAACTTGAAATAAGGGACGCATCAGAGAAAAGGTGCCATCATAAAAGTCCACTGCACAGAAAGAACAAGAAATAAAAGAGGGGGTCCATCCCTACACTCTCCACTTTGAGGTTAGGGAGAGTCAGAGTAGTAGGCTCATTTCACAGCATTCCTTGGGTTTTTTCACTCAATAAACACCTTTACTACTTAGCTGTTACAGAAAAGGCACTATAATGAGTGCTGGGAATGGAAATATGAGTTGGACAAAGACTTTGACCTTAAGCTGCCTATACTTGGCACCAGAGATAGACTAGTAAACACAGACACACAATAAAAAAACTGTAAGAGATGATCATAACATGATGTGAAGAAAATGCAAAGTACAGAAGTGGCATAAAGGAGAAAATGATTACCCCTCCCTGGATGGAAGCATTATGTCCAGGGGAGGGCAGAGGGTCTATGGGTTTTGGTAACATGAGCCAGATCTTAATAAAAAGAAACTCATCAAGGGAAAACGAGAAAATAAAATTCTAGGCTAAAGGAACAATCAGTGGAAAAGCACGGGCAAAGTAAATAGTACAAAGCACTCGGGCAACATCAGAACCTTCAGGATGGCTAACGGAACTAAGAGTTGAGAAGGGAAGATAGACCGTAAGGGCCCTTAAGCACGAGGCTCCACCCCACACTCTAGGGGAGCCACGTTAAGTTGGAAGCAACAGAGTCACTTTATCTGAAATGTACTTTAGAAAGAACGTGCTGGCTGAGGGAAGAAAGGATAGATTAGAGAAGGTTATACTGGAAGAAGGGAGACCAGACAGAAAGTTCATGGTAAAGTTCGCACTAGGACAGTGATCAGGAAAATGGGAAGACAAGAGAAGTTGGAGACAAGGTTATGAGGCTGAATCATGATGGGATTTAATGAAGGAGGAAAAGGAGGAGGAGGAGTGTGTAGAAAGACACCTACGTTCTTGAGAGCTGAAAAGGAATATGGGGGAGGTGGGGGGAACCTGTTCTGAGGAGAGTATATTGGATGATGAATTGAGATTGGAAAATTTTGAGCTTGAGAGTCCTGATGCATATTCAAATGTAAAATGTAAGAGAGAGGTCGATGTTGAATAAATATATCAAAACACCATCTCTCCCAAAATTGGGCAGAGACTCAAAAAAATCTAGTGGAAAAGTATAATAGGAATGAGACTACTAAAGGAATACTAAATATGGAGATATTACCTATAATAAACATGGTAAAAATCTGCTCAAATTTACTGTATTTGATTATAAGTAAATTATTTATATCAAGTAAATTTGATAAGCCTCTTCTAGCTAAAAAAACAATTTCCCCTTTCCTTAAACTTTATGTGGATAGCATAGCATCAAAAGCAATGTCACTATTTCCAACTTCAAACTTGTTTCTATTTTTCGAAAAACTGGAAGTGATTTGTCTGATCATAAATGAATGAACATTTTAAGGACTGCCTTCTTTTATGAAATCCAGTCCAGAGCAAGCTATTTTTTCTAGGATTACTAATACATTATGAAAATTCATATTTCTTTAAATAGAAAATAAAAATTCACTTTCCCATAACTTAGATCAGAAATGCTGCTTTTTTTTGCTGGGGATTTTTTTTATAGTTGCAGCTTGAATTTGGGATGATTTCTACAAGGCAAAGACGACGTAGATTCCTCTAAGAAAAGAGGAACTTTCACAATTAGTGAAAACCAAGAGTGCTGACATGAGGGGCTGGGATGAGGGGGTGGTGTGTGAAATCATGTTACCACAGTGATAGAAGGAAGAGAAACGAGCACCCAGCCTACCTTCCCACCTGTGCGCCAGACCCACACCCGTCCCCACACCTAGTGGTGCACTGCACATATTCCATCTGATTCCCAACACAGGTGTCACAGGAAAGATCAAAATGCCCATCTTTGCTTCTAATATTGAAACCATCTGTGTTTATCCCTCTCTGACCAACTCTTCTTCTGCCTTCCCTAGCACTTTGCACACACAAAATGCTTCAGGTCAACCTTTTAACTTCATGGTGCATTGCCTTCTTAATAGCAAAAGCTTTTTGTAGGCTTATTTTCAAAATCTGTACGTACCCAGTAGAAGCTGTGGTGAGACACAAAAGACTGCCCTTCTCTTAGAAGGAGAATCTTCAAAGCAATCTCTGACATGCCAGAATTCACTGCTTTTCTAGTAAATATTATCTGTTTTGGCCAGAGAATTTTAGGTCTTTGGATAGATTTAAAGATACAGAGTCTTTGTTTGATGTAGCATTTTTATTTATATTCTAAACCAGAAAATATCATCAGTTGGTATATATAACATCACAAGCTCGTCACTCAGAGACATTGGAGCAAAAGATACTTTGGCTTGGCTGGTCCTTTCCTTGAAGAGTCACTAGCAAGTGTATGGGCAGACCTAAGGGTAGGTCCTGGGACAATGGATACCAGAAAAAAGATAGCACGGATATCTGTACTAGCAAAGAGTTTCATTGTAGATTAACAAAGCCAGCAACACCTGTTAAGAGATCTGACGTACAATTTTTAAGGACACAAGAAGTATTATAAATGACTTGCTGTATTAAATTAAATGCATTTGTTAAAGAATTTCTATTAAGTAACTATAGGTGATTTTGTTGATTGTCTATTTGGGGTTGAATTTGTGTCCCCAGTCTCATTCATAAGATGTCCTTTCTGTCCACAGTCTGGACTCCAATTTCATCATCTTGCACACATTCACTACAATCTTCCCTCTTAACTTTCACTAACAACTCAGTTGAACCATTACTGGGTTTTCTGCTGACACTAGTTACCTTACATTTTATAGAGAATCAACCTCAGCAAAGCCCATAAGCACATTATGGGGTAAGGAAGGGGCGGTTAGATTGTTTAGTCTTCCATTACTTAGAATTGTTCCAGGTGAGATCTCCAGCTCTTTATCTACCTATGATCATAGCAATCATGTCATACAAGCTCCCTTTATCATATACAAAATAAAATCCTAAGACTTCTGACACAAAGGAATTCAAGAATCAGTCAAATCGAAGGTACTAAAAAGACAATATCTTGAGGAACAAAATGGAGGCAAAATATATAGCGATGATACTGACTGGAATAACTGAAACTTAAGTGAACTGAGCACAGAATGAGAAGTCAGAAACACGGGCCCTCTAATCCCACTTTTGCCACTGACTCACTAGGCAGCCATTCACTTCCCCTTTGCCCCAATCTCGCCATGATATAATTCAAATTATCGACATACCTAACTGAGATTCACAAAGTTATCCAGTTTTTAAATTCAAATGTAAAAGCAGAATTTTTCAAAGATCTACTTAAGAGTCAAATTAAGTTTCCAATCATCTTAGTGTCTAAGGAATACAGTTTTCTGGCAAGAGATGTCTGGGAGTCTGTTACCTAGACCTGAGCCCCCTAAACCCAGACAAATTACTTACTTTTTCAATCAAGCTCCTACTAGAAGCCCTCTTAGAGGATGTGCCTCCCCTTCACAGGTTTCCAAGCCGAAAAGTGAGGCTGGCTGCCCTGAAACAGAACATATTCTTGTCTAAATACAGCTGGATACACTTTTTCTTCCTTGGCTTGCCTTTTCCTAGGCCCTATACAGAATACAACTTTATTGGAGTCCAACAATTACTCAAGTTGAAATGCGCTGAAGGGCTCACAGCTTTCTTAACATGCAACATTCTAAACTTTTGCCTACAATATCCTAGTACCATCTATTGCATTTTAATAAATCATCTTTTTAGGCAATCTCCTTCACTTTCTATTGATCTTTTCTAGCTTCTACTTCACAGGACAAGTTTTCTCAAGAGGTCCCCAAATTTTGAGAGCATGCCTTCTTAGTCTGCAACTTCTATCAGTGACTAGCTGCACAGACATGCTCCATTGGGGTCTTTGAAGACAGAATCAAAACATGTCTCACTTGTGCTACATACAACTAGGCCACTTCAAATGTGCCATACTATTTAATAAGAGAAATAAGACTGTCAAAAAGCTGTAATCGGCTTTATCTTGATAAAGAATAGTATATTGAGTAGTTCCCAAAGGACCGCCCATGAATCAGTTGATTTAAAATCAATGCAATTGTTAGAAATATATATTGCCTGGTTCTCACACCAAATATACAAATTAGAATCTCTTTCGGTAAGAACCAAGAATCTGTTTTTTGACTTTTGGGTTTTTTTTGTCTGTTTTTTTACTTTCATAGGCATTTCTTACAATTCTTCTAGCTTGTACCACAGCTCTGCCATTACTTAGGGATATATACTAGGGAAATTACTAAACCTCTCTAAGCCTTAGTTTACTTATTTGTAAAACATTTATAAACCTACCCCTTGGGGTTTTTTGTGAAGAAGAAATGAAATAATATGAGAGAACTACCTGACACAAAGTAGGCACTTTAGAAATGGTAGATATAAACATTAATAAAACAGCAATGCAAATGAGAATGGCCTTGTGTCTCAAACAAGAAAGGCTACACCAAGAAGGACCAAGCACAACAGTGGGGCACACACTGAGAGGCAGATGCAGCTAAAGGTGCTCACTTGCCTGCACTCCAACAGGCAAAGCATCCCCATGTACCCCCTGCTGTCAACATGAAAAGGACAAAGGAAACAGCAAAGATGTCCCAGCTATAGGGAAGAGTCTAACAGCAAAGAATCCAAATGCCTCAAAAATCTTGGCCAATGAACTGCCTCAAAGCAGCAGGCAACCCCACAGCTGGGTGCATGACCAAAGGAAGTCAAGTCACTATCCCAAAGAGCTATGTGCACCCCCTGTACCAGGCAGCATGACTCACAATAGCAAAGACATGGAAACCACCGGTGTCCATCAATGGACGAGTGATGATTGTGGGTGACTGTGTGTACATATTTATTCGAAAAAAAGGAGATCCCACCACTTGAAACGACTTGGATCTCATTGTGCAGCACATTATGCTAAGTGATGCAAACCAGACAGACAAAAGTCAAATGATTTCACTTATATATAAAATCAGAAAGACAGAAAACAATAAATGAACACACAGTAACAGAACAGAACTGTGATTATGAGAGACTTAGGGAAATAGGTGGAAAGAAAAGATATTGATAAAAGGGTACAAATTTTTATTATTTTTTAGTATTTTATTGTAGTAACTTCTACAAACTAAAATAAACTCATATGTGTAGGTTCCCCATAAGCGTAGTTTCTCCAGTCCTCAGATATGTCAGTACCCGCTGCCCTTCACCAAATCACCAAGAGTTATTTACCACTGTCCAGTAGGCTCTACCACTATACCCCCAACCCCCACCCATTCCCTACTGGTAACCTCAGTTCTATTGCAAGTATCCAAGGGTTGGTTTTGCTTCATCTCTTCCTTTCTCTATTTACATTCCACCTATGAGTAAGATCATCTGATATCTATATTTTTTACTTATTTCACTTAGCATAATCCCCTCTAAATCCATCCATGTTGATTCAATCTCTTGATTTAATTTCTTTTAAGGGCTGGGTAGTATTCCATTGTGTATATATACCACATCTTTAGGTAATTTCCAGTTATTCAACATTGTGAATAGAACTTCAATAAACATGAGGGTGCATAAATCTCTGCGAATGAGTATTTTTGTATCTTTTGGGTAAATATCAAGAAGTGGGATGGTGGGATCATATGGGACTTCCATCTTCAACTTTTCCATATGGGTTGTACCAATTTGCACTCCCACCAACAGTGTAAAAGTGTTCCTTTGTCTCCACATCCTCATCAACATCTGCTGTTTCCAGACTTTTGGATAATAGCTAATCTCTCAGGTGTAAGGTGATATCGCATTATTGTTTTAATTTGCATTTCCCTCATAGTCAATGAATAGGAACATATTTTCATGTGCCTGCTAACCATCTGTATATCGTATTCAGAAAAATGTCTCTTCAATTTCTTTTCCTCTTTTTTGACTGGATTGCCTGTTTTTCTGCTATTGGGCTTTATGAGTTCTTTGTATATTTTGGATGTTAGGCCCTTATCAGGAATATAGAACACAAATATCTTCTCCCAGTTAGCAGGTTGTCTTTTTGTTTTGGTGATGTTTTCTTTCACTGTGAAGAAGCTTTTTAGCTTGATGTAGCCCCAATTGTTTGTTGCAGCCTCAATTGTTTTGGTTGTTTCCTTTGATGCTGGAGTTAAGCCCCCAAAGACATCTCTAAGGTTGATGTTAGGGAATGTCTTTCTTATGTTTCTTCCAATAATTCTATGGTTTTCAGTCTTGTGTGTAAGTTTATAGTCTATTTTGAGTAAATCTTTGTGAATGGTGTGAGAGAGTGATCTAGTTTCATTTTTTTGCATGTGACTTTCCAGTTATCCCAACACCATTTACTAAAGAGACTTTTTCTCTATTATATGTTTTTGGCTCCTTTGTCATAGGTTAATTGATTGTATGTGAGTGGGTTAGTTTCTGGTGACTCGGTTCTATTACACTGGTCTGTGCCTCTGTTATTATTACAGTGCCATACCATTTTGATCACTATCACTTTGTAGCATAGCTCAATGTCTAGGAATGTATTTATTCCCAGAAGTTTTTTTGGTTTTTTTTTTTTGTCATAATTACTTTGGTTATTTGGGGTCTTTTGTTGTTTCAAATTTTAAGAATTTTTTTGTTTTATTCCCTGGAGCTAAACCCAGGGGATTTTAATGGAAATTGCATTAAATCTTTATAATGCTTTAAGTAAGATGACTATTTTAACAATGTTGATTCTACCCAACCATGAGCAGGGGATGTCTTTCTACCTCTTTATAACCAACTCCATTAATTTTAAGGACTGGTAGTTTTCAAAGTAGAGGTCCTTTTACCTCCTTTTAAAAGTATATCCCAAGACATTTGATTCTTTTTATTTCTATCTATTTTCAATGGTGTATTTTTATTCATCTCATTTTCTTCTTGTGTGTTGTTTGCATATAAAATTGCAATGGATTTTTGTTCATTTATTTGATAGTCTGCCACTTCATTATATTCACTGATTAGTTCTAGTAGGTTTTTGATGGAGTTGTTAGGGTTTTCAATATATATAATCCTGTAATCTGCAAATAATTACAGTTTTACTTCTTCCTTTCCAGCTTGGACTCCTTTCTTTGTTTTTCTTGCCTAATTTCTCTGGCTAAGACCACCAATATGATGTTAAATAGCAATGGTGAGAGTGGACAGTCTTGCCTGTTTCCTGATCTTAAAGGAAATGCTTTCACTTTTTCAACATTGACTATGATTTTGGCTATGGGTTTATCATAAATGGCCTTTATTATGTTGAGGTATATACCTTGTATCCCTCTTTATGATGGTTTTTATCATAAATGGGTGTTGGATCTTGTCAAAAGCTATCTCTGTGCCTATTGGTATGATCATGTGTTTTTCTCCTTGTTCATGTTGATATGGTGTATTACATTAATATATTTATTTTATGTATGTTGAACCATCCTTGCATCCCTAGGATAAATACCACTTGCTGGTGATGGATGATATTTTTGATGGATTGTTGAATTCTGTTTGCTAATATTTGGTTGAGAATTTTTGCATCTATGTTCATTAAAGCTATTGGTCAGTAATTTTCTTTCTTGTTGACATCTCTATGAGCTTTTGGTATCAGTGTGATGTTAGCCTCATAGAAGGTATTTGGGAGTGTTCTCTATTCTCCAATATTTTGTAAGAGCTTGAGAAAAAATAGGTATTAATTCTTCTCTGAAGATTTTCAAACTTTCAATTATAAAATAAATTATGGGGACCTAATGTACAATATGATAACTACTGTTGATAATAATATATTGTATACCTCGAATTTGCTAAGAGATCTATCTCAAGTGTTCTCACTATATACACATAGAAAAAGGAAACTATGGAGGTGATAGAGGTATTAGATTATGATGATCACTTTACAATACACACATATATTATAATATCATGTTGTATACTCTAAATATATAAAACTTATTTGTCAAAAATAGAGAAAAAAGGAAAAGAAGCAGGCAGACACACCTTGGTTACCCCACTGGGATTCCACAGCAAGATTCCAGTCCCTCACAGACAGAACAAAGGACCATGTACAAGCTGTTTCCAAAGACAAGGACTTAGGTATGACAGCAAGGGCAGAAACCCAGATAACAAAACTCAAGTTAAACAATCTGCAGAAGACAAATCCTCAAACTCCTCCAATTCTTTCAGAAGGCTTCAGCCTAAGACTCTAAAACATGGTTTCACTTAGAAAATGTCACAGTGAGAACACAGTAACATAGACAGTGGGGCTGGAATGGGCCCAGGTAAAAAGTCACAGGAATCATTGCCCTGAAAGGCAGCCAGTAGAGCAAACATGTCATTCGATCAAGTTCAGTGAGGCCAGATTATAGATGGGAGTTGTGAAGTCAGTGAAAACAAAGGTCTTTTCCTTTTCCTGCTAATGGAGCCTTGACACATTTCTTATTTCACTTCTTCCTCCTTCCCTATTTTCTGGGTGAAAAGAACAAAAGGCACATCAATATGTTCTCTAGGAGATAACTGGCTGGAAGGTGGGCAATATGACAAATTAGGAGGCATATGCTGCATGCTATGAGGCATATGGGAGAGAGGAATCAAGAACAAGACATAAGATATGAAGTAAATGCAATAGAGAGCTGGAGGGGGTATGGAGTAGGAGGATAAAAGTGAGAAGTTCCCTAAAAATTGGCAGGAAAGAGAAGGTATTTACATAATAATTGCTCTGAGCTATGTTCTGGAAAACTCTCAAATGTTAGGAAGCTTCTTAAAGAAAGACAAGAATTCCTGTCTGCGATAGGCTCCTTTAAATATAGCCCTTTGAGATTGGACCACATGGGTCTTAGCTATCTAATGGATAAGTTAGTGGGATGCTGAACGCTAGACAATGCAGGTCTTACAAGACCTCTTCCATCCTTACAGCTAGAGAATGAGAGCCAGATTTGTGGAGAAGATAGAGCTAGGCACTCCTGCCAAGGCCTGCTGGGATGTCAAGGCTCAACCTGCTCAAACTCAGTCCTTCCCAAAGTACTGACCACACCCAGTCCCATTGCATAACCTCTTGCCCCTCCCCTTAACTGTCTTCCTGCCTAGGGCCTTCTAGGTGCTGTATCTCCCTAGGTATTAAACTTTTAGGGAAGTTTGTGTGCTGGTAACCTCAACCTGGACCTACCCAGGCCTCCATCCACTTCATTCTGCCCTAAGAATCCAGTCTTAGCGTCATTCAGCATTGTATTCACACTCTCATGCCAGCAATCCATGGAGACTTCAAGAGACAACCCCTTCCAATAGCTCATCTCTCAATAAAGTAATTCTGACTCAATCAGACAGGCAGGAACCAGGTCCTCTACTAATAGAAGAACCAAATTTCAGATCCAATAGAAAAATGAAGGCAAACTCATGCAGGAAAAGGAGATATATACACTAGAAACCAGACTAGTTCAATCTGGTGAGGGAGGGGAGATGGTACAGGCAACATCTGGGTCCCTGGTTCTCAATGGAGGTCACGCACCAGATTCAGGAATCAGTTCTTCAGCCTTCTTCACGAGTTGCAGTGATGCTGTTTATTACCTGTGCTGTGAATCCTAACTCCAGAAAAGAGTAGCTTAAATACTCATAGAGGTAGCTGGGGACAGGGAAACTGTTGTGAGGGATGACGATGGCAAGCCTGGGTCCCAGAGTTCAAGATGACCGTCAGAGAGGAGCTCTCAAGAGAGGGCCATAAGAATAGACATGAGGGGAAGGATATAATGTTTGCCAAGGATCCACCAATTGGAGGGGCCTATAGATGCTTTATCGATGTCATCTCCTTTTAGTTGTATAATAACTCGAGGAAGCATTGAGTCCATTTTACAATGGCAATACCTGCGCCTTGGGTTTTCCCAAGTCACAGCTAATTTGTGGTGGCAATTAGATTTAAACACTTGCATGACTGATTCTCAAGCCTGGGCTTCTCCCACAGCACCAGTCAACACAAACCAGACACCACAGAGCAACACAGCATCAGGCTCCAAAGTACGTGGTGAGTGAAACCAAACTATCTAAGATCTGTCAAAATCATCTTGGTGGGTGGAGGGTGGGAAAATGAAAGGTGAAACAAGATTGACCTAATGGTTCCTAGTGGTTGAGGCTAGAGGAGAGCTAAGCCTGTGGTTCAATGTAGTATTCGATCTACTTGTGCATGTGTTTGAAATATTCCATAATATAAAATTTCTTTTAGATGTGCTATTTGAACAGTCAAGTCATATAACATTTCCCCTGGCATTACCAGTCACTAGCACATGATCTTTGACTTAGTGCTTCCTTTAGTGATAAAGATGAACATTCCGTATAGCAAAGAATTCTTGTAATTTTCTAGAAATTCATCTCTTCTGGGTAAACACTCCACATTAGACCTATTTCCATCCAAGAGAAATTTTTCATGAACTTCTTGTCATATAACAAAAAAGACTGAAAAGAATCTTCTCATTATAATAAGTTTTCTAAAAAGGATATAAAAACATTTGATCTCTAAAATAAATTTCATTTAAATACACATACAGAAAGAAATGAGTTAAAACAAAAACTATGGAATTAATTTTCTAAATTTCAACACTTGACAGCTAACATCCATTAAGAGATTTAGGAGTAGAAGAAAAATATTTTAAAGAAAGTTCTTTTAAGGACTTTAGAAACACTGAGCTGGATTAGTTAAACTCTTAGGTGTCTAATTTGGTCTTCATTTGGTCTAGCAGTGCTTTTTCAATGATTAGTGACTAGTATTAATTGAACGTTATCTTGTGCCAGACAATGTAGAGGTCATTTCTAATCTTTGCAAGAATCCTAAGACAAGCTCTCTTTCATTTCTACTTTACAATGATCTTGAACTCAGCTCTGCTCATTCTGAAACCTGGCATGCCTCTCAGGCTCTTACACTGTAGCGTGGTGGAGGCATGAAAAGTAGATCCCAGGAAGACAAGAACTGGAGGTTGGCATCTCTGACTGTGGCTTGACCTTCCCCTACCATGCTGCGGTCCATATCACCCAGCAGTCTGATCTTGTCAGTACAAAGGCTGGTTGATCGCCATCTGGTCAAGAATACAGGCTAGCCTCTTCTTCCTTCCCCTGAACTGGCAGTTCAATCCCAGCACCCTGCCCTGTGAACTGATCAATTCTGATTTATACTGTAATATCACCATTCTCTAAAAAATAAAACCCGTATCAATTTGCTTATGGTTTAGTTATCAGTCTTTAAAGGGAGAATTCTTTATGTAAAACATTGTATCATTAAGGAGGAAATGGGCCAAGATCACCTTTCCCTACCTTTCCCTTCCTTTCCCAGCAGGAGCCACTGCCTGGTAACCACCATGATAATAGACAGCAGGGCCAGAGGGAGTCAGGGGTGCGTGAGGGTGAGGGATATCTCTCTAAAGTGCCTAGAGGCAGACACTAAAACCAGGAAAAAAATCAGAAATCTGAGCAGATAGGATTCCAGATAGCTTTCTAAACGGGCTATGGCACTGGCAACCTCTTAGAGCAGGTTGACCAGTTCCTAACAGTCTGTGAAAAGAATAATCCAGTTAGCAAGCCAGGTCTACAAGTTGACAGGCTGAGTTGTGAGAACCCTGCTTTCTTCCTCATCCCAATTTCTCAGAATGACTGAAGTATAAAGCAAACTTAATTTATTTTCCTGCTGGTGATACATAGTGACACCTGCTTCTTGGCAGGAAGGCTTCTTCTTCTATGAATTATATTGAGCAAGTTGATCAAAAGTATTATATGCATAACTATTTCACAACAAATTCCTCCAGAAATGGCCAGGTTATTTCCCCTGGTAACTAACAATGCCACCACACAGCAATTCCCCTGTGGTAGGTTAATCACTGTGGCGGCGGCACAGCTGTGCACACACAGATCTGTGGCCTCTCACATCCTAATGTCCCACAGTGGGGTGTTCAGCAAGATCTGTGTTCCGGACAGTTGGAGACTTGGGTGTTGAATGCTGCCTATCCTTGGTATGTCCTTTGCTGTATTCAAATTACAACTGGTATGCTCTGGTGGAACAGTGATTGAGTCAACTGCCTCTGAAGGAGCAGGCACATACCCTTGGGTGTGAGCCCCAGGTCCAGGCTGGGTCAGGGGAATCAACCAGTGTGAACAATTAAGTAAAAAATAAAGATGCTTCTTCCTCCTGTCTCTTCCTTCCTGCCTACGCGCCTTCATCTTGACTGTACTTTGCTGTAAAAAAACACACACACACTCACTTAGGACAACCAAAAGTCCTCTACCCTGGGACTCACAGTCTGCTCAGCAATCGCAAGGATAGGTCAGATTGGACTTGGGAAGAAAAAAACAAAAAAAAAAACCACCTTCCTTGGTGTTTGGTATTGCTTTCTTCATGAAAAAGGAATGGACACCTAAAAAGTGGTATACCTCACAGAAAAAAAAATTGTCCACTTTTGTCAAGTAAGAATAAACCAAGCCTAAGTAGGACAGAAGTGAATTCCAAATATAGTTATTGCTGTAGAAGCTGAGACCTGAATCTCTGATGCTAAGTAAGAAGTGAAATCTTAGCAGAAGGATTAAATTCACTCATTTGTCATTGCTAAGTGACAATGTGACTTCAGATGTCTGTCTTCTGATTTAAATAAGCCATTATAGCTGCCTGCCCTTAACAGGTTACCAGCTAGCTGCATGATTTCCATTCATTTGAGCCACATTCGTTTGACTATATCTCATCTAATATTTGACTGTAATTCCAAACACTGATCCTGAAATCTACAATGTCTTAAGATAATGGAAATAAAGAAAAGGGTGTTTGACCCTAAGGAATTTCTAGAGAATTTTGCTTTCAGAAATTTTGCAAAAGAAATAGTGTTGTTTACACTATTTTAAAGGACATTTTATAAAACAGCAAAGATGACTTAAAAAATTAGACAGCGGCTATTGACTTGAACTTATCTTTTGATGATTCAAAACTCCCTAGCCATGAAAAAAATCAGTAGCCCTAAAACAAGCTAATTTACCTTCAAAAGCACCTTTGTACATATATGGTTTTTGGTGCATGTGGGTTTTCTGGTTTTGTTTTTTGGTTGAGTTTTTTTTAGTATAAATGTAAAATGGTGGGGAAAATACATACTGTATTTTATCAAACCCCAAATGTGAAAAATAAGCTACAATATTGCTGATGCAGTTGCAGCTGGGTTCACTGAAGCCTAATTCAAATGCCGGTAATACATGATCCTGCCCAGAAGTGCTAACTACCCCTGTGCAGAAACCAGGTCCATCTTGCTATACTTTAATAATAATAACAAGCAGAGTATTATTATACATGTTTTGGGTGAAATCCCTAACCTCGACTTCAAGGTTAACAAAAATCTATGATTTTTGGACTCCTCAATCGCTATGATTCAATCACTCATTCATTGTTCTAGCAATGCACTAGAAGCTGAGAACACAAAGTTAGAATAAGGTCATGATCCATTATCTTAAGAAGACTAAAAGGTTAATGCACTAAAAATCTGAGACTTAAATCTTAAGATGTTTTCTGAATCACAAGAAAAAAAAAGTGGTGGAGAAATGAATGATAAATTAACCCCAGACCACATGAATGGCTGAATAGAAGATAAAGGAAGTTATATACAAATCCCTTGCTGATTTCTACAAAATAATTAAGTAACTAGAAACTACGCCATCATTCAAAATCATGTGACACCCCAATATGCCTGACATTATACTGGTAGCAATTAAAATTTATTTCTGCCCTAACAACAAGAGCTAATACTTAATACTTACTACATGTCACACCATATTTGATGTACAAACATTAAGTCATTTAATCCTCAAATAACCACAGGAAGTGAATGCAATTATTATCCCCATTTTACATATGAGGAAACCAAAAGGATAATAAATCATCCAAGCTTATTCAATCAATAAGTGAGGAAGTCAGAATTTGAACCCAGGCAACATGGCTTTAGAGACTGTGTTCTTAGCTACTATATTATACCACTTCCTTATGAAAATGGTAATATTAAAAGAAAAAAGACCATATAAATGTATGTATACACACACACATAAATACTGTATTCTAAATTTGTTCCTCATGGAGGGTACTGGCTAATAATTCTGAAATTGTTCAACATTTATATAACATCTGAACAAATAATTAAATGGACAGAGGACACTGGGAATGTCGCATCTCCTACTGGAAGACAGGGAGTTTACAGATAAACAGGAAAGGGAGTCTAACATAAACCCTGCGGTGCGGGAGTATAGTCGAGCAAGCGTGTAAATTCATGTTTAACATTATACACAAATACAGAGTTATATTTACACAGATAATGTGCACACATATTTCTTAGCTCGTTGCTTGTCAGGCGAGACAAGCAGTGAGACCCCAGGAGCAATAAGCACACCCAGCACCAAGATCTTGGCTTCTAAGTACTGTTTTCCAATAGAAGAACCAAGACTTCTTGAAGAAATGTTTCTAGCACTAGGACAGGAAAAATGCAAGATGTACCCAGAGTATCTGTAATAACATGAAAGAGGGACGATCTCAAAATAATGAAAGGATGAGAACATGTCAAGGGGACGCAAGAGCCACCCTGAAAGAGTCCCCGGTGGACAAAAGTAGAGCAATGTAAGTGACAAAATAAACAGCATCTTATTGGATTATAATCCAGAGTAGAAAATAAATATATATGAGCTTATAATGCTATAAGTAAATAATTGAATAAACAGATTAATACAAGAGAAAGATCTTCCTTATGGAAGAATTCTAAAATAATACAGATACTCTCCATCTCAGAGGAAAAGCTTATCCCCTCCCTTCCCCTGCTTGAGGATGGACTAAACTTAGTGATTCACTTCCAAGGAACAGAGAAGGGAAGCGGAAAAATAATAACTTTAGTAGAGAAACATGTTTGGTTAACACTATCTTAACCAAGTGATGAAGGTTGACATCCTCACTGAAGTCATGGGGTTATTGTACACTCTGTCATAGGATGTGACAAGGGCATTCCACCTCTGTGGTAATTTTTCCCCAAACCTGTAACCCCAGTCTAATCACGGGGAAAAAGAAACTCAAACCCAGACTGGGGGACATTCTACAGAATATCTAGTCAGTGATCCTTAAGACTGTCAAGGTCATGAAAAACAAGGAAAGGCTGAGAAATCGTCACAGACCAGAGAAGAGAGGAAGAAACAACAAACAAATGCAACATGGTACCCTGGATTTGACCTTCAATCTTAAAAAGCATATTAATAAAAAAAAAGATAAAAGACAAAAACTAGATGGGTTAGTAGCAGTGCACTATGAGAGTTTCTTTGTTTTAACAGATGTGCCATGATTATGTAAAATGTTAACATTAGGAAAACTGGGCAATGGGCATGTTAGAATTCTCTGTGCTTTCTAATTCTTCTATAAATCTAAAATTATCCCAAAATAAATTTAGAGAGCTATTATATTTGAAAACAGACAATCTATGTGAAGTAGATAAAAGAACAACCATATATCATGCTAACAAAAGGAAGCTAGAAATATGATGTAATAATTTCATGTTGTTAGTTTTCTGCTGGCCAGAACCGATAAGACTGCTAATCTTTGATTCTTCATACGAACCTTGGGAGGAAACCTAAACCCATATTGGCTGCATTATTCATAGAAGCTTGTTGGCTACACACCACGTTCCAGGCCCTGTCCAGGACACTAGGGATGCTCTGGCAAACAGGATGTGTTTCTTGCCGCCAAAGAATATTCAATCTCATTGGCAAAAGAGAGACAAGTCAGCACAAAATGAAACAGGTAGATAAGTGCCTACAGGGAGATGACCTCAATGATGTAATGGGCCCCACTAAGTCAGCTGAAGGTCTTAAAAGCAAAAACCAAAGTTTTCCAGAAAAGAAGAAACTCTCAGCAAAGAAGAAATTCTGCCTCAGTATTGCAGCATCAACTCCTGCCCGACTTTCTAGCTGCCTGCCAGCCTGCCCTGTAGACTTCAGACTGGCCAGATCTCTTCATTTATATATACATGTGACTTTTTATGTAGGATAATATATACATATATAAGTAGGATACATAGACAATTATATATAATAGGATATACATTGTCTATCCTATTAGACCTATTTATACATATAAATGGCATATATACATATATTTGTATATGTGTGTGTATATAATCTCCTACTGGTTCTATTTTCCTGGAGAACCCTGATTGATATGCACCATGGTCTTAAGGTTTTGTGTAGCCTGGATTTTGCTCTCCCCAGCCACACCTTCCATGCCACTCCTCTTTACTCTCTTTTCCACTCACACTGGCCGTTTTTCAACCTGAGTCCTTTCCACATGTCTGCCTCCTCCCTCAACAGTGTGTCCTCTCTGCCTGCATGGGCCTCCCCTCTCTTCCTGATTAACACCTACTTAAGCATTAGCTCTTAGCTCACCTACTGCTTCCTCAGAGAAACTTCCCAGATCTCCTCATGTCAAACACACTTACATAAACTTACAAAGCATCTCACACCCTTCCAGCATAGCTGGGTAAATAACAACTTCTCTCTTTTCTACATGTAAACGCCATAAAGGCAAGAACTATGTCTGGTTTTGCTCACTTTCTATGATCTTGTTCCCTAGCATGGTGTTTGGAACATGAAAGGCTCACAATTAGTATTTGTTTAATCAGTGTCAACAGAATTCTGTAAGAAAAATGCCCCATTCTAACAGTCACAGCCTCTGAAGTTCTTACAGGTAGAAACCAGTGGCTGAGTCCTCTTAGCCACTCATCAAGCTAAAACTCAAGGTCAGAAACGGGGGAGGGGCAGGGGACTCAGGGAGGCAATCAAAGAAAACAGAAACGGGGACTGTACTGGCTGGAGACAGAAATGTGTCTGCAGATGGGCTGGAGGTGGTCATTGAGGTTGCAGCCCCACACAGATACCACCTGTTTGTTAACCCAAACTGGGGTTTATGTAATTACACGTCCCACTTGTCACCAGCTGCCAAATGTTGAAACTTTCAGAAGTACCTTTTTTTAAGTCTTAAAAGAAATATCAGCTCTGACCTTCTATAGAAGAGAAAAAGATAGATTCTACCAGATATTGCTTTATAAAAAAGGCACCCACCTAATAAAACATTGAGTCCTGGTGAATTTTGCTAAGTATAAGTGATTACATTCCTTCTTCAAGTTACATTTACCCTAAGTGATCTCCACTGGATAAACTGGCAAAGCTGCCAACGTACCAGGTTCCTTGGTCATCTTTGCAAAAGTGGTACCTACAGTTGACTCCTCCATATATACAGGTGGCAATTTAAAGCCTGTCTTCAAATCCATTGATATTCTCCCTAGTAACGAGTGGCGTCTATCTTCCCTCCTTTTGAATCTAGGCAATGTGTGACTCACTCGTTATCAATAAAGTATGTCGGAAGTGTTGCTGTGTGACTTCTGGGACTTGGTCAGACAGTAATCATTGGACAGGCAACACTGGAGCCCTGAGCCAGCCACCAGGAAGTGTCACTCTCCTAAGGCTGTCATGCTATGAGGAAGCCAAGACACACAACAGGCCACTGAAGGTGCTCCAGTTGCGGGTCTAGTCTTCACATTCTCCTTGCCTAGGTGCAGAATACCTGCAAGAAGTAGTTCTCAGATTATATGAACCGCCCCCTCCGAACTATTGAGTTAACCCCAGACTTTGACTTCATAGCTGAGGTCTCAGGCATGGTGGCATGGTGGAAAGGAGGTTCAAACAAGTTACCCCTACTGTACCCTTTCCAAATCCCTGCCTCCAACGTATACTAAACCAGCCATATCACTATGCTTGGAGTGGTGTGTGTAATCTTAGATATCAAAACCAACTTTTCTCCACAGGAGTCAACACTCATCAACGGCTTTTACCTCTGACAAATCTCTCACACATAAACAAACAAAAACGAAATCTCAGTGTGTTATGAAAGGAATGAATTCCAAGCTTAGCCTACTGAGAGGGGAAAAAAAAAAAAAAAGCATGTTAGGGAAAAGCAGTGTAGAGAGAGAACAAGAAAGAGGGAGAGAGAGATTACGTATCTTTGTGTTCTTATTCATCACATTTAATTGTATGTATCAACAACCAAGTTAAATGCAAAGGACATATACTTGTCTATGAAACAGACACAAAAGTTAGCTGAATAACATACATTTGATGGCAGAAAGATGTGAAATTATTGCAACAAACCAGAATACTGAAGCAAGAAAAAGTGAGTGGCTGGCGTAATTTTATCCCACAGGGCAGCTGAAGAAATTATATAAGAAACTCAAAGTCTTCTGGGGAAAAGTGATGAACTTGTCCTGTCGATAACAGGAAGTACGGAATACTTTTACATAGGGAAATGTGAGGAACTAAAGTATTTTAAAAGGCAAATTTGAGTCTCTCTATGTGATGGATTCAAGGGAGGACAATTAGAAGAGGGAAGAAGGCTACTTAGCACTCTGGAAATGCTTGCAGTTCTACAAAAGTGAAAATGTATAGATGTGATCTGTGTACCATATGTTCGAATTTGACTAGGATTGTCCCACTGTTCCACCTGGTTTGAAATTTTACCCTGGTTTCAATCACAGTTTGTTAAAACTTAATTCAGACAAAAACACACCCCTCAAACTAGCTCCAAACTGCCGGACTGGAGTGCAGGTTCTGCTAACAGGGATGTGATAAAGTACCCTGAACCCACCAACCTCCCACCCACACCCCAGCCCAAACTGCCATACCAGGTAACATTCCAGTTGGCTCCAATTTCAACTCTAAAAATTATGTGAAGTCTCTCACAGTAAGAAGAAGAGGGGCAGAGATGCATGAGGTTGCATGAACAGGAGGGCCTGGGCAGCAGATTGGACATCAAGAATACAGGTGAAGAAGAATCGAAGATGAAGAGGCCTTCACTGAGAGATCAGAAGAGCTGAAGAAAACAGGAAAACAGAAGAGAAAGTACGCTGGAAAAGCGGAAAATGAGCTCATTAGGAATCTATGGACTTTGAGACAGTGCTACCAAGGAGTCAGGGTTTCATAGGTGACCTTGGAATAACGTTGAGTGGAGAAGGCAAACTGAGGGGAAAGGGAATTGGGAATGATCAACCTGGAGGCAAGACCTGAAGCCATGAATGGATTCCCATGTTTTTGCCATGCTAGACTTAGATCTTTGGTCTTCATGGCATATTATAACTGAGGATGAACACTTTTGAAAATGTAGCCTCTTTTTCATCTAGTAGGCTGCATAATTAGGTCTACCATACCACAGGCATTTTATTTATAATTTAATAATTAAGAAACAAAATATGAATTGCTGAGAGCACCTCTGTTCACTTGGGCTCTCAATATTCCTCCTATTCACTTCAATTCACAGGAGAATCATTTCTTTAACGCTTTTAAAGAACATCTGGGTGGGCTACCGACCCTACTGCTCTTCACTTGAATAAATTGTAAGAACACCAAGAGCTCTTGTAGAACCAAACAGAACCAAAGAATGTGCAGCTGGAGGTATCAGCTGTGCATGTCTAATTCTAGCCAAAATAAGTCCTCAGAGTGTCCAGCTGTAGAGCAAAAAAGAAAAAAAGAATGAATAATTCATTCAGGGAAGTCAATTGTGGTTAAAGATGTGAGTTGGCCACAGAACACTCTCAGAGCTGGATCCCAGAAGAGGCACTGCTACCACCACCATGTTTGGGTAACTTACAATTAAAAAATTGAACATCTGTCTGTAACCATCTGTCTGAAAGCATGAGAATCAGAGAGACCCAGGGAAATACAGTGACCTGAAAGTAGAATGAGATAAGATAAGGAAACTATGTAAGGAATTTGATTTCACTTAGAGACAGCAAGTTAAAAGAAAGTGTGGGGTGGGGGGGGGGTGGTCTCCTTAAATAAAGTATGACTCTGCAAGTGCTATTTTATCTATCTAAGAAAATAATTACAGGAAAGTGACATTTCCTGAAAAGTGTCTTTGTGAATGAACCCATTTGGAACAGTAACAGAGGTTTCTGGCCAACGAAAGGTAACACCGTGTGACTTCCTCAGAAATGATCTAACCTGATCGCAGTCAGGTACACAGATGAGACATTACGATCATGTACATCTAGCAAGCACTGAAGTCTGCTTTCCTTTGGCCTCCATGACTTGGAGCATGTTCCTTGTGCTGATTCACCTCCTCTGCTGTTTGCTGATAAATGGCACCTCTAGCCACTTGTTGGTTTCAAAATCCAAGTTGGCCACCTAGGAGTCCACATTTTAAAGTTCTTTCCTTGAGCCGCATGGGCTGCAACTATATACCAGTGTGCCAAGTTAGTCCACTGCTCCCCATTTTCATTATTCTAGCCCAAGGAACCACCATTTTTCACTTCATTAGCCTAATAGGCTTCCTGTGATCTTAATGCTGCCTTACTTCATCTCTAATCCATTCTTAAACCCTCATTCTAAAACAAATCAATCAACTCATTTCCTAAAACTCTTTAGAGGGCTATAATTGCTCTTAGAATAATGTTCAAACATATTAATATAATTTGGCCTGTCCGACCCACTTGTCTCTTATCTTTGCCTCCGTTTAAATTCCATGGTCATGTAAACTCAGCTATGCTGAGTTCTTTTTAGTTCCTTGAATTCACCAAGTTCTCTCTCAGCTATAGGCTTTCAGATCTGATGCTTGGCATTCTTATCTCCTTATCATTGCCAGATAATAACAACACTTCAGATTCCAATTTAAACAAAATTTCTTGTGAAAAGCATTCCCTGACCAGTCTGTGTTAGGTAGATTGCAGTGAACTCCCCCAAATACCCTCATCTTTCCCCCATCAAAATCACACACCACTGTTAATGCCTATTTACATGTCTTTTCTTTCAATAGACTTCGAATTCCATGAGGGCTTCCATGAGGGCTATTGCATATGAATAATCATGTGTCTAGCACCCAGCTCAGTATGTTAAATGATTAAATGATTATATGAATATGTGATTTGCTGAGGCTCTGATAAGCAACAGAACCCTGCCAGGTCTATGTCACATATTGCCCCCTCAGAGAATCAGAAACATGTCCAAAGTGCTTTGTCTAAGATGGACCTGGCAGCTACAACATCCAGGAGCATTCATTTGCTGACCTGAAGCCAACAGAAAACTACTGAAGGATTCTCAGCTGCAGCTTGCTGCAAAGCTCTGACTCCAAGCACAAAATAATATCTTCACTTCCAGCAAGAGACATCAAGAATTAAGGAGTTTTTCTTTTGGTATATAGATACTAGGGATACAAAGTAGAAAAGATGGAATCAGTCTTCCTAGAAAAGATTGTACTGAACTGTTCCCCAATCAGTGGTTTCAAAATTTAAGCTTATATCAGTATCACCTGGAGAACTTAATAAAGCAGAGTTTCTGATTCATTAAGTCTGGGACAAGGTCAAAGAATGTGCATTTCCAGCAAGTTTCGGGGTCATGCTGCTACTGCTCAACCAGGGCTGGAACCCTGAGAACCACTGTACTAAATATGAGTCATCGCTCTTCGTCATACAAATGGGAGAAGTAGGGTTTCAATGCACTAGAGGCCCCTAGGGCTGGCAAGAAGAGGGAAAACTTGCATAGGGATTAAAAAATCTCCCCAGAAGCAAGAAATGAGAAATTCAACCGTAAACCTGTGTATTGAGAATGAAAGCTAATAAACCACTCTGATAACTTAGAGCAGTTCAAATTAAAATAACTCTGCAAGAAAGAGCCTTGTGGTGGATGTACCTGCCGTGCATTCATTCTTCTGAAAACAGTTCATTTTCCTTTGTGGGAACAATCATTCCCTAGTTCTCAGTTCTTAGGATCCAATGGGCAAACTTCACCCCAGGGCACAGAGGAGGCCCCAAACTCAGACCTGTCCAATAAACATGCGCCATACGCAGCCCCACAATGATTGGCTAAGAGCTGTCAAAACACCAGTGGACCTAATGAGAGTCAGCCCTAGACAGCCATTGAAACTGCTGGGTCAGGAACCCTCTTTGTCCTCTGGGGTTGCCAAATTGGAGTTAAATTTAGGGCACCTGGTGGCCATGAATACCAGAGGGAAGAGTGTTGCAGAGAATGACATTAACACTGAAGAAAATCACCAAGAGATAAGATACATACTCCTGACAATATCAGGGTCTGCAGTTACAATATACCTGAACTTGAATTTCTGTTACTTACAACTGCAAGAGTCTTGACTGATGGAATTCCACCAAAACCACAACTAATGAACTAAAAATTGCCCCGACTCACATCTTACTCTGGTCTTGGATGCTTAAGCAACAACTGCTTTAGCAGCTTCTCTCAAGTTGCCAGATGGACAGCTTCTCCAGCACCTCTGGGGAGTCTACTGAATGAAAGTTTTCCTAACAAATCACTTTTCTATCAATAGCACTTAGTCTCAGTGCTTACTTGCGTTCTTCCCTCTGTGAGTTTCCTGAATTTAAGAACTATGCTCTTTATCAGGTTTTGTTGGGGGTTGTTTTGTTTTTGATTTTGTTTTTTGGTAACCTGATTCACAGTAGGTGCTCCATTAAGTGACTATTTGGAAATAGTCTTTAAAAGAAAAATAACAAATTTGGGTCTGATTAGCATGTATCCAAATATAATGAAAGGAGGAAAAAAGGAGACAGGCCAGTGGAAAGAAACACAAAGGAAGTGATTCTAAGCTAAATGAGGTAATACATTCAAAGGTGAGCTTCCAAGTCAGGTAAACCTTTCCTCCCACTAGAGTACTTCCAAGGAAATCCCAAGTCCCACTAGAAATTTCACCCTTTTTCTTTTCTTTGAAGAAGTCATTACGGAGGAGGGGGTGCCAGAAAATGACAACTGAGATGGTGACTCCCACATAAGTCAGCTTCCTCTTCCCCAAATCAGTTTCCAGAAACTCTGCCACATCACGCTATGAGAACCCCCTTGGCGTCTAATTCAAAGGAAAGTCTCAGAGGTCTTGGGCAAAGACGACAGCAGCCCTCCTTTGGTGACTTTCAATGATAAATAACTTCCTTCCAGAACGTTCACAAACCCCAAACTTGCGGGAAAGAAGTGCTCTATGGGAAACAGAACCCAGGAAAGTTTTGTCACAGGACTTGTCATTCACATCTTCGCAGTTAAATGTGCCTGTTGCCTCCTGAGGAGTCTACCAGAATCATTGTGCACAGCTGTGGTCAGAGACGCTCCATCCAACAACTGGGCCCAAGAAGTGGCCCATCTTTCTGACATCAAGAGACTTGCCATGGAAGAAAAACAGAAACAGCACAGATGGAGCTGCCTTTTCAAATCCTGGTGGATGTCATGAGATTAGCAGCTTTCCTCTGAGTCGGCCTCAAAGACTTCCTTTACAATTGTTCCTAAGCTAGCTCAAGGGATAGGCAGTGAAATTCACTAAAACAAAAACATAACCTCAAACATCCAAAACAGCTGGTGGAAATTGTGACGGTTAGGGGAGCTGACTTATCTAGCTGAGTCAAAACAAGTGTGAGCGCTTCAAACAGACACAAGATCACAAACAAAATTAGGTGTTTATTGAGTTCTGTCCCTCTTGATTTTTTTTCCCCCTTGCTGCACATGAACCTCTTCCTGACAAGGATTTATTTTAAAATAAGGTTTCTTTTTTCTAATTGGAAAAATAATATATGTTCTTTATAGGAAATTTAGAAAACACAGAAAAACCACAAATAATAAAATTTAAATTGCCTATAATTGCTTTGCTACTGTTTCCATTTCGTTCTTTCTTTTGACTTGGATTTTTCATACCCACCCACATACACACACACTTTACATAGTTTTAAATATATCTGTAGAGAGAGCTACAGCTTTACATCTCTCTGTATGGATAATCTTTATTAAAACTACTCGTTTGATTCTGATTTACATTTCATTATGTCTATGTAAACGAATGTCATTTATGTAGTCTTCCACAACATATTTATGTTTACTCATAAATTATTTAGCTAATATCAACTAAAAACATTTAGGGTATTTCTAATTTTGTGCTATTGTAAGCAATATTGTAAAGAATATCATTTTAAATAAATCTTTGCACATGTGCATAGTTGGGAAAGTCACTTTCGCTCTCAGCGCACTGAAATTCAGGATATAAAGTGGACTGTAATTGACACTGAAGGTGTGTGGCCCCTTCCTTCCTGAGAGTTCTGTGACTTGTCTCCTTTTACATATTTTCAGGCCAGTTAGAGACTTGCTGTTAGGACGTCCAGGCCTTCCCGTTTCAGAGAAGCCTTGCTTTCAGTCATGTTAGTGGCCTCTTCAGTGCAATACAGAAACATTAAAACCACTATGTTTTAAAAAAATTCAGGACAATTTAAAAAAGTAAATAAATACTAGGAAAGGTAACTAATCTTGCTAAAGAAAAAAAAAAAGTCAATAGCCATGGCATCAAAAGCGGTATCAGGCTAACTAGACTGAATGACTAAAAACCTTAGCTGCCAGAAAACTCTCACATTTAGATGGTGTGTAGCAGAATTTACCATTAGGGGAAACTGGCTAGCGTGTTCCACTTTCTCCTACTTTTTTATGCAAAAAGTGACGAGACATTCTGAGGAAGACTCTTAACTAGCTTTATCATCTCTCATTCTAGATTTACTGTCCCCACTAAACAATGGCTTCTGTATTGGCACCAGCTATTCTGTCACTCACCATTGGAGAATGAGTCACTCCCCAAGAAAAATCATTCCAAAAGTGGGATAACAAAGAAGTTTGCTTCCCGCCAACAGCTCAACAAATGCTGGTAAAATTGAGGAAAACCATTATCACGAAAGCCGGTGAGGGTTTCCGAGAGCATCTCCCGGTTACTGCACTCTGTGACCTCTGAAAAAAATGCAAGCAGCTTCTTGCGCGCGCACACCACCCTGCCGGTTTCCTTAAAAGTCTCATTCTCTTCATCAGCACTGTGTGGAATTAAAAACAGTTGGTCAAGCTCCACTAATCGACAGCTGCTTGCAATTAGATGAAGCATTTAGAGCCATTCTCTTAACAACCTTCCCAACTGCCCCACCATTCAGTATGAGCAATACACCGTGACAATTTGCCAGAATGTTTAACTTATCTCCATCTCTAGTGGTTTCTATACCTTCCTTATTTTCTTCAGTCTTCCCACACAGTCTGACTCTTCCAGTTCCTCTTGTTAAATTGGGGGTGTACAGAGGAAGGATTAGTTAAAACCAGGTCGAGCTGCTTTGTGCTAAGATGGAAAATTTTATCCAGCAACTATTAGAGGGAAGACAGATCTTGACGTTTCTCAAAGAGGAAAAGATGTCTTTTTTTTTTCTTTTCTTTTTTAAACAATGAACTGGAAAATTCACTGCAATTTTTCTCTTTAAGGATGATGAGGGAAAACGAGAGCTTTTGTAAACTAACTTCCAATTCTTCTAACTTATAAACATTAATTTGAGTAGGGAGAAAAAGTATAAACCAACTTATTCAATTTTTTCCTTCACAAACTAAGCATCAAGAGAGTCTGCTGCCTTTCCCAAGGTCACAGGAAACGTGGCAAGCATGGACTGGATCCAAGTCTCTTGACAGTCAGTCTGGAAGACTTTCTGCTATACTGGCCCCCTTTGCTAAAGAGACAATCTGTCCATCTCTAGAAGGAGGCAAAGACCGGGACCACCCCACCACTTACCCTGTCAGGGGACAGAACCACAGTTCCGCCCGATACTGCTAAAGCCAGGAACTATCTTCAGGTTTTAAAGCAAAAAGGTAAACAGACAAGATCTGACTTCTGTGTCATAATGATTTTTCTCACTACTCAACCACCCCCATCTCCACCTAAGAAAGAACCTCCACAATTTAACCATATCCAATGTTTTTTCTCCATCTCACCCACCCTGGTGTTTATCCTTTTCCTACACTCATTTAGCCTACTTTGTGGTAGAGGAGATGGGGAGATTGAAGGGGAAATTACTGTAGGCAGGGAAGAGAGAAAAGTAAGAAAAATGGAAAAGGAGGAAGTTATATATACTCAAAACTGAAGGAGAATGAGGGTTAAGACAAGAATGGGAACCCTCACACCCCAGACTCATGCACATAGTCCTGGATTTTCCTATCTCCACTCTTCCTGCGCCTAATGAAGAAAGATCCAGAATCCACCCTCCCCACAACCTCACGCCTCTAGTCCAGTCTCTTTAACAGTCAGGGAGTCTTCTTTTTGTACCTGAGGGTATGCTTACTATATCCAATCACTTTCTCTGTGAACTCACATTTCCTTTATATCTACTAGAGAGAGTTATCTTTTGTGGTGATCATTTTGTTACGCTTCTCTATTATATATATGCACATATAATGTTTCTGCTCTATATGTGTGTATTTATTTATAACATGCCCCTGCTATATATATGTAGTATAGATTGTAGATATACAAATGTTTTAATTTTTTCTATGACTATAATGTTCAAAGGGTTAAAAATATTATTCTTAATGGAATTCATAATACATTTATTATAAGTATAAAGTGATCAACATAAATATATTTTAAATCTTATAAATTACATATATAAAATCTATTGGAAATTAATCTCTTCAAGAATCCAAGGACACTGATTTTTATCCCAACTAAGTCACATATCTATTATTTGATACTATGTAACACTAAACTGTGGCAATTTTCAGATTCAATTATTTTCCCAAATTTTCATGTTTATAAAAGTAAACCCTGAAATAGTGTTCCTTCTATCCATCTAAATAAACAGAGGACATGAAAGAGTTGTTGTTGTTTTTTTATAGTAATTACACTGAATTCCAGGATCCCCTTTCTAGTTACATACCCAAGTGACCTGAGTGACCTCCATTGTCGGAAATTATTTTTAATGCCCTACCTGCTGTCAGCTTAAGTTAGGGCCTTCTTCATTTTTGTCAGAAATTAAGAGAACAGATTTTATTTTAAATTCCAAGATGAGCTGAGTGAGGGCAGTCGCAAGGAGAAAAACAAATACCAAATGATCACAACTATAAATGGAATATGGGGAAATCATGCAAATAAACTTATAAGATAGAATTAAAATAAACCTCTGACTGTGATAGCAAGGCTGAGGTTGCCAGAGAAGGTTGGGTTCATGTGGTCAAGGGGACTTATCTATCATTTCCTTTTTCTAATTTTCCCCCCTCCTTTCTTATCTTCTCTTTGTTTTGTTTAATAAAAAAAAAAAAGTAAATAAATTCTATGAGGACTCATTCACTTTTAAACACCAGAATCATGCTTTTTAATGTTTTTTTTCATTTTGCATCCCAAGTGACTTTGCAGTCCAAGGCAAGAGACGCTAGTAAGATGAACTGGGAGATCAGTAAGCCTTTATGTGTAAAGCGGTGGGAAAGGCCAGTGGGCATTACCAAAGTACCAGCCCTTAGAAGGTGACATAAGGAAGATGATACTCTTAAAGTTATGTTCCTGCAAACTCCTCAGAGCATTTTCATGAGCCCCAGGAATATGTATCCCAGTTTAAATACCACCATGCTAAAGACCCCACATCTAGCCCCTACCTACTTTCCCATCTTTCCTGCATGCTTTTACTTCCTCTGGGCCATTGAGCATATTCTGCTCCGCCCTTTCTCAGAGACCCTTGTCTGACCATGGAATCTAACATAAGTTTCCCAGTTATTATTTCTTGTAATTCTCTGCTATTCTCCTTCCTCATTCTTATCGCAATTTATTACCATATATCTGTCATCAGAACTGCGCACTAGACCAATGTCTACTGTGACCCCTACCAGCATCTTTAGCATCAGTTGAGAGCTATTAGAAATGCAGATTGCTAGGCCCCACCCTAGACCTGCACAATGAGAAACTCAGAAGCAATCTGTGTTTATTAAGTTTTCCAGGTGTTTCTGGCCACCAGAGTTTGAGAATCCTTATGCTGGATCATAATCTTCAGGAAGACAGAAACCATATCTGTTTTTTGTCACCATACCCACGACTTGGCCCAATGGCCAGCACATAAGAGATGCTCCTTAAATACAAATGATTGAGTTAACTTAAGTAAGACAAAAGCTTGTCCATTATATATGGAAATGGAGCATATATCATAAGCAATTAAAGTAATATCTTTACAGCATGCCATGCATTCCATTCTCCATTCTATCCTATTTGTTCTACTACTTTTTTCTTTTCTCTTTTAGCTGATAAGAGAACTGCTAAATTTATATCACACTCCACTAAGCAATCTATGTGCAGTTTGAGGTTAGTCATAGAGGCTGTTCTAATGAAATTCATGCCTATGGCTCTGTTTCTCTTTTAATCTGGAATCTACCCCTCCCCGCCCCCCAATTTGTCACATCCAAATCCCACTGATTCTTTTAGGCCCACCTCTCCTAGTGATTTCTCTGGTACAAAGGTGATGTTTCCCTCTTCTGATTTTCTCCCACATTTTCTATTACCTAGCATATGACCTTTCTTATTTTGTCCTTTTAAAAGGAGCTTTTATGGGGTATCATTTTTCCTACTAAAGTAAATCCTTCAGCGCAGAATCCGTAACTGATTGATCTTTGTACTCTTCATAGCATTCAGCAAACAACTTCAAGTAACGTTTCCTAAGTAATTAGACTTCCGAGGAGGGAGCTGTGAATTTCTTTCATGGCTCTGTGGAGAAGTGTTTCTACTGGAAGTAGCATTTCAATGGGCAGCTGAGAAAGAGAGGACATGTGAGGAAAAAGGAACCAAACGGGCAAAGTGCCCCAGACAGGCGCATGCAGGGCATGTTCAGGCCATGCTTTGTGTGTGGTGAAGAAAAGGCTGGAAAGGCAGGTAAGATCAGATAGCAAGGTGCCTTAAGTGACCCAGAAAAGGGAAATCATCCAAGCCTTATGGCTGATTTTCTGTTTTTTAAATGATCATTCTGGTGACAAGATGTGGGAGCCCCAAGGGTGAGGCAGCTCTGAAAACCGACTGCTCAGGTCTCCTGCTGCAGACTGCAGTCACTCAGCAACCCAGCTGCCCCTCCTGTGAATCCACCACCTCACTCATGCTGGGGACATGTTCCTATGGCCGTCTCCAATCAATGACCAGGGCTACTCGCACTGACGCATTCTTGTGGAACACAGGACTCCTTGAACTCCAGCCATAGTTTCATCAAAAATGTGCTGCAGTCTGGGCCTTCCTATGCCATCTTCTTTCTTCCCCCGTCAGATCTGCATTACAGTGTGGGGTCTCCCCAATCACGCCTGCTGCCTCACGTTAATCCTACCCGTTAAAAACAATGCAACAACTCTTCTACTGCAAATCTTAGCATCTGCTTCTCTGGGGATGTAAACCAACATCAGAAGAGCAAATCAGATCAGAAAGGAGTTAAAAGGATGGCGTGCCCCAGTGGAGTAGTGCTTGGGTACAGTCTGTGTATACCCCCAGGTCCTTGGTTCCTGTCCCAAGACCATGGGGAACATCCAAGATAAACAACTAAAGAAAATGAATAATGTACTTCTTCCTGCTTGCCTGCCTCTGTTCACCCTCCCTCCTGCCTACACCTTTCCTTTAAAAACAAAAACAAAAACAAGGGATTTAAGAGGTAAGATGGGTATACCTATATATTAAAATAAACATATGCCAGAAAATAGACATAATTACTTCTTAATGTGGACACAAAGACATAACTGACACTCAAATTACTGAAATGATTAAAACTGAAGAAGAGTTCATGTAGGAAGCCACTCTGTAGAAAGGAATGCAGGTCCTTCATAGAACTATATTTCTTGGTATGCGTAAACCCAAATAAAGCCACGTAGCAAGAGTCAATCTTCCACGAAACATGAGAGCCTGGCTAACCAGAACACTCTTCGCCATATCACATGCTGCCAGAGAGGCTCGGAGCACAAAAACACAAGCAGATTTCAACACTTTCACCTTCCACTTTCTAAATATTGCTGATCAGGCCAAGTTTCATTTCACTTATTGGGCCACTTTCCATGTAGGGGGAGAAGGGTTGAGGAAGGGTGGAAGAAAGTGTTAGGACTCGAGTTTCATATCTGCTAAAGAAAACTGATATTGCTTACTGCTGGCTTTCAAGAGAAAAGCTTCCCTAAATCAGTCAACAGTTGCTTAGAGGAACATATGAAGGCAAATTTTGGTGATAAGGGGTCAGATAATTAATATTGTGAGTAGCCTTTAAGAGACATCCAGTCTCTGTGGCAATTGCTCAGCCTTGCTATTACAGCACAAGAGCAGCCATTATTAACCATACAGAAGAAAATGTGTGACTGCATTTCAATAAAACTTTATTTACAAAAGCAGACAGTGGACTAGATTTGGCCCAGGGACTATGGATTGCTGACCCGATAGGAATGCTTTCAAAAACTATCCTCTTCAGGTCTAGATATGAATTCTCCATCTACTTTGTGATCTTGTATCTATTTAATACCAAAAGGATGCTATTAAAATAGAGTTGAAATGATTCGTGATTTTAAACACCATCTTTAATAGGGGAAATGACCATGAAACAAGCTCTGCCTTGCAGGAAAGAAGCCAAACTAGTCATCAGACTTCAAGCTGAAATTACTTTTGTCTACCAGACCAGCTGTTCTCTAAATGTGGTCCTTGAACCAGCAGCAGCAGCTTCACCAAGGAGATTGTCAGAAATTAAAATTCTCAGGTCCTGTCCCAGACCTACTATATCAGAATATGTAGGCATGGGGCCCAGCAATCTGCCTGTTAACTAGTCCTCCAAGTGATTCTGATACAAGGCCAAGCTTAAGAAACTCTAAAGTTGTCTGAAGTTGGGTCTCAAATTCTCCAGCAACAAAGTAGGAATACTGAAGTCTTGCTATGTCCCCGCAACACCGAGTTCACAAAGAGATTGTCAAGACTGGGTTCTAACAGCAGTTCACTATTAGTGAAGCCTATTAGGACTTAAGTCAAAATACATGTGCTTTTTTGTTCCTCTGAATTTGAATCATTTACCTGCAAAAGGAAAGATTATTTAAATCAAATATAAACATTCACAAAGATTTCTTTTTCAGTTCGATTGGTATAATGATCGATACACTCTTCAGATTGTAGAAATTAGATGCCAACTTCTAATGGGGATCAGATTCGAGCTAAGCCAGAGCCAAGTTTGTTTATCTCCGCTGTGTGAAATTTAAAATACCAAAACCCCACCCAAGTACCTATTTATATTCTTAATTTCCATGGGGACTAAGAGTCCTACATATGACTCATTATATATATGATATATGGTATTACGGGCATAAAGGAAGATATAGTAGAATGAAATTGAAGGATGTGGGAGAGACAGAAGCAAGATTTCAAGTCACCTACTCCCCACATGTGCATACACACCCAAATAAAGTTAACCTTAAGAGAAAGAAATATGACAAATCAGACATGATGAGCTAGGATAGAGACCCTTCAGAGTCTGAGCTCCTGAGCAGAGTCCAGTTCTAGTTATAGCATAGGAACAGCATATGAACCATTCTCTCCACTGGGCTCTCCTAGGGACACCCCAGAGATACAGAGTAGCTGGGTTCATTGAGTTTGTACATGGAAAAAGCAGGGTCGCTAAGTTCTATAATGATCTATGAGTTCAAGCAATTTTTCTGAGGCATGGCATTCTCCCTCATTCCCAGGAGACTGAACTCTTGAAAAAGAAGCACAAAGACCACTAGCTCTAGAATCCGACCGGGAATTAGAAGCACAGCAGAGGTCAGGCGTATTGCGGTCACAAGCACAAGAACTTTCATTAGGCAGTTTTTAGGGGATTTCCTCAGCATTTGAGGAAGACTATGCAAAGTCCTGCAGCTCGCAAAAGAATCATTTACCTGCAAAAGGAAAGATTATTTAAGTAAAAAAATTGTTCTAAATTAAATATTCATAAAGATTTTATATGCAGCAAGATTCTGGTAAGTATGTTAACGTAACTTTGTTGCACCTATAAAGAGATAACATTGGGGGATGTGTCTGATGTTCCTTGTGCCCTGTATCAGAGTCTGTCTGCCTCATCTTTCATTTAGTCCAGCAGTCACTATAGCAACAAACTTAGCATCTCTCTTCAAGCAAGACTCTTGCCTCACCGGAGGGCTTCTCTGTTGAGACTGGAGAAAGGAGGAATGAACACCCATGGAGTGAAGTTTTGACCAATGGGGATAGAAACTTATTAATAAAAGTTTCCATCTTTTTCCCACCAAATGGAAGACTCAAAACTCATTTCAGCTCTTCGACTGGATCTAGGGGCATCAAGTTACCAGTTGCCCACAGTTATGGTTGACTCAATATTGCACACCTGTTATAGGTCTTCCTTCTTCCCTGCTTTGCAACCATGCTCACCACTAGTGACTTTTAGATCTCACACCCTCATGAATATTCACACTCAGACCTGCAGTTCAGGCTCTGCTTTCTGGGGGATCCAGTTAAGGCAGAAATGCTTTTTGTGACTTAGAGCAATAATATATTCATGGTCAATATAAGATATATGTATGTCAAGACAAACAAATGGTACTATATTTCTATTTTGTATTATTTATATATAGTATAAAAGTACATTATATGCATCTAGCAAAGATAATAATCCTTATCATTTCCCTAGATTCTTAATCTTGCATTTCCAACATACAAAGAACTCTAGCCTGTAAAAAAAAAAACAAGAAAGCTAAATATAACCACATGTCAGAACTCCAAGAATACAGTGATCTGTATCCAGTGATCTGAAACAGCAATATCAAATTGTGAAGCAGACTCAGAAGAGTTGAGAAAAAATGCAAGCAGAAAACACAAATACTACAGTGCTTTAGTTTCAGCAAAGAGAATGAGCAACTGAAGACTTAGTTTCCACAGTTATGATGCATCATTTTCTAAAACCTAGGCATCAAAAATGTCTTACCTTATATTCAGTTTCCCATCCTATTCTGTACCTCTCCCTACTGTTCCCATCCTTCTACTAAGGGCTTTTGCATCTCTGAACTGATGGTTGCTGCTTTCTTCTGTTTTCTGTTTCAAGCTTCAGTATAAAACACCAAAGATCATTTAAATGACAGGCAGAATTCAAGGTGAATACTTTTTTTAAGGAGGAGAAAATAAACACAGCAAAGAGTTTCAAAACAATCTATATACTAAAATACTTTTGTGATATTAGAAAAACAAATTATTGGAATATGAGGGTTGAGGCTAGGTGAAAATTCCCATTTCAGACACTCTTTAATTTCCTAGTCCAAAACAGAAAAGAATGATGGTGTAGATTAACTTCTCCTCCTGTGGTAATCATTTAAATTTCTTGAAGATGAAAGTAAAAAGGATCTTCTTTCTGTATCAAACATGGCACATGACCACGTCACAGATTTCTTCAGACTTCTAATGTTGCTAGGCACCCGTAGCACCAACTTTTAACCTTCTGTCACACCCTCAAGACCTCCCCAGGTGTGAATCATTTTTAATGGCAGAAAATAAAATATCTTCTGCAAAAATCTTTAAATGTTATTTAAAACAGTCTTCATGATTTTTTTGTCATTATTAAGTCAAATTCTCAACCTCATGTGACTCTGGGAATGTTTCTAAGGACAGTAAAGACTAACCATTGAACCACCATGTTTTGAAAATTCACTGTGATCATCCTACAGACAAATACTAATTTGCTATCACGTCAACGTAAGTGTTAGTTAATTTTCTGAGAAAAGGGTTTCATTGGGTTCAAGTTACATGAAAACCTGCTCAGAGTCACCTTGTGTCCCCCCACAAATGTCTTTAGCAGTAACATCAGACCACACAGCAATGGCAGGGCAGAAAATCTCCATTCATTTGATTTTTCACAAAATGAAATGGCTGAAGTAAATAAACCATCTAAGTAATCAAAGGAAAATATAATACTTTATTTAACAGCTTCTCAAATGTGACTGTGTTCTGGCTGGTAAAATAGAAGCATTATACAATTGGCTTAAGCTAGGATGGTAGATCAGAAAAGAGTAAAAATGTTTAAGCCACTGATGATGTTAGGATAGCTCTAACAACATTGAACTCTTCTTTTTTAGTTATAATAAATAAATTTACTTAACAGTAATTTTATTAATATTACAATAATGATATATATAAATTGCACATCTAGTATATGTGATAAAATATATGAACTATAGCCAAACGTAACCTTGAATGCTTAAATTCAGCTTTATTTTACAAAAGAAAACAAACTTTAAAAAATGTTAAGCCATCCTTGTTTTTGTCATTGTTGTTAACTTTAACTTTACCTCGTCCTACTGGATGCAATATATCATTAACCAAATGACCAGCTGATATCATCATGATTCAGAATGAATTCATCATTTCTGATGTCTGAAACTAACTTTGAAATGCAACCTCCTCCCGCCCAATAATAATAAGATAGATGGATAAATGGATAGAGGAATGGGTAAAAGTGGATAGATATATAACAAACTAATGAAAATTACTAATTGTAGAATATAGATGGTGGCTAAATGGGTATTTACTACACAATTCCTTCAATATATCATAATAAAATTCTGAAAACCCGATTGACAACAACCATTGTCCTGATACAATTGACATCACTACTAGTTCATATATTTTAAAAAGATAGTCTAAGTAATGAGGAGTTTTGTGGCTCCTTTTCTCTCACTAAAGGGGTGACTTTTCTTCCTGTTCTGTACACACAATGTGGTCTTAGAGTCTTAAAAAAAATAGAACTGGAAGTACTGCCAATGGGACAAATCGGGTGCAAATAAAAATTTTAAAGGCTGTATAAACAGAAATCCATCTGGAAAGATGTTTTCTCCATCAGCACAGTTAAAGCTAGAATAGAATTTCCTGATATAGATGTACTGTTTGACTCTGAAATCCCAGTGGGTACGAGAGAGGTATGAGAGAGAAAGTAACTTTCACCCATAAATTGAGGGTAGGAACATCAGAACCTCAACTAAGCACTACACAGTATTATTTTCCTCCCCAGTTAAGATTCCCTTCTACTTACTTATCAACACAGAGACATTCTAAGAACATTTCATTTTGTTCTCCTGATCCTCAAACAGCATTTCTGTTGAGAGAATAACAATTGTGGTGGGTTTTTTTCTTTCCCCATGGGTCTCTTTTCTAAGAAAAACAAGATTGGAAAAGATCACTGAACAATTATTGGCAAGGATGCTAAATTCTGCAAAAGCTTTGTCTGCAAACTGCCCATACAGAAGAAAGTCTTTTCATACTGAGCTGTAGTAAGAATGAGAAATTGGACTCCTAAAAGCAATGCCAAAACACTGATTTGGACAGTTGTGTCTACTAGTGGAATCTATTCCTTAGGAATAAAATGCCTTCAGAAAATGGTACAAATTTAATTACAGAGAATTGGACTCTGAATGCATCCAATAGTATTTGTTATATTTATTGAAGGGCTGTGGGAGCAGCCACTGAAGTAATTAAAGAACATGAATTCACATTATAACTGTACTGTCACTTGCTAAGACTTAACTAAAAAGTTCTGCTTCTGAATCAACATTTTTCACATTTTAGCTTATCTCAGGAAAACTGGTCTTTAAAAAGTTGGAGAAAACTTCCTCACCTATGATTAAATTATTCAAAAATTTAAAAGGATGGAAAAGAAAACAATTTACATATATATTTAATTTTGCTAGAAAATCACCCACTGTATATAGAATTCTATGGCATAATCTTTTGAAAGAGAAATAAAGAATGGAGAAGACCAGACATTCTCTATATTATCTGCATCCAGCTATGTGTTAAGGATTTTACATTTATTATCACTCCTGAGCTCCACAGAACCCTCTAAGTTAGAGACTGCTATTAACCCTATTTTATGGATGGAGAAATGAGGCTTAAAAATGTTTAATAAAGGCCCCCTGGAAAAACCAACATGACTTAGATCAGGCAGATCTAAGTCTGTCTGATGCCAGAATGTGATATTTAACCTCCACCTGATATACCCACGAGCCTACATGGAAGACTCAGTGAGAAAGGAGAACAAGAGAAGAAAAGGGGTGGGAGGGGAGGGAGGAAACTGGAATGTGGGGAGGAAGGAGAGAGAGAAAGACTTGTCTAATGTATAGGTTAGGATATCTATAGAAGCAGCATTTAGAGATTATAGACAGAAAGTACTTCACAGCAAATTTGCATGATTTCTTTGCTTCTTACCCTTTTCATCTCTTGTTTCTTCCATGTTTTAATTTTTCTGGTAAATAAAAAAGAATGGAGTAAGAATTTATATCTTAATTAATTACAAAACTGATTAACAGTAAGCTACTTTTTCCTCCCCTCTGCTTTTTCCGCGTCTTTGTCCCAAATATTTATTGAATGTCTACTATATTCCAGACTCTGTTATTTTATATTCTACTTCTCCTATAAGGCAAATCTAAGGCCATTCATATTTACTAATTAAGAGGTAAAATATTTTAACTATTGGCATGGACTGAGACAATAAAGCACTAGTCTAAAAGACAATAAATGAACCGTCAGAATATGGAATATTCAGAATATTTTAATATATATTAAAAAATCAGGTAAATTCTCATGTTAATGAACCAGACCAGATATACAGCCTGATACAACTCATTTTCCCTGATCTTCACCATGAAAGGTATGTGACCACCACAGATATTAAGGCTCTAGAAAGAAGTTTGATGTCATTTAATAAGAACCATTTGTGGGAAGGAAAACAGTGTAAGAGAGTAGGGAGGAACCAGGGAACCAATGAGGACCAGTGAGAAGAATACTGTGCTGATTTTCACTTTGTTTATAGCCTGCTAGCTCTGAGAGTTATGAGAAAAAAGGCCAAAATCTTGTCTATCTTGGTCACTATCTACACTTGACATTCTGTCAAGAATGTAGTAGGCATTCAATAAAAAATTGACTGACAAATGAATTAAAGAATAAACCAGAAAATGACAAAGAAGCAGTGGTATTATTATCTCTGTAAATTGACCATAAGGAATAGTCATATTCCAATAATCATTTTCCAACAGAAAATTCTGTTCTATCTCTAATTTTTTGTGCATCTAGAAATCTCTGATGGCCTAGATGTTCTACTACGAATCTACATTTCACGTGACAACAATAAAAACCATAGTATTCTATAACTCTCATATATGTTACTATCACAAATAAAGATGTAGAAAGGCAGTATGTGGAAGGAATGACTCACTTCCTTAACTTCTAAACTTATTTGGTTTCGTAAAGAGATTCAGTCACCTCAAGATTTGTCACACCCATGAGGAAACCTTCCTCTTAGAAAGATCACCTATTAATTTCTGTCAAATGAACCCATTGACCACTGCCTTCCAAGCATCCTGAATCAAGAAATAATTGTGAAAATGTGGGGAAATCTTTTTTAGCTCAAATCAGAAGGTCCCCAAGCCCTAACCAACGGTCTCTGATCAAATGTAATGGGAAAAGCAAATATTCTGGTAAATTTTCCCCATTGATGTCACCTTTTCTCCTCCCACCTCACCCTAAGGGATTTTTGTGTCATTGTAAAAAAATAATAATAAGACCGTGTCAAAACGACCATGTATTTTAGTGATCATTTTTATTCAATTATCTTTGAGTCTCTTGGTCCATATTTGCTTCCTGTCTTAAGAATCCTCAGAAGCTACTGAAAGTAATTGCCCTGGGGCCACTCTGTTTATAATTAGAGAAAAGTCAAGATAGGCCCCCAAAGGAACAGAAGAGGAGCAAGATTCAATCAAAGTCAGAAAGGTCATCTGAAAAGGGCATAGAATAGAGGAATCTAGCCTGGAACACAGGGTACCTGAGTCAAACAACTGAAGAGGCAGAGCTAAAAGGAGTTGTGAAGAATTTGCATCTTGATGTGATTAAAGTGAGTGATAGTGTCCAATCACAACATGAAGAAAGCAGTAAAATGGATATGGGAAGGAGAGGAGGTAAAGAAACGAACTAAATACAGTGTAATAATAATCTAAATTTAGGTAGTGAGGGCCTCAGATTGAGCCACAGAAAAGTCAAGAAAGGACCAAAGAAAATATTTACTAGACTATGTTTCACATCATTGTTCTTTGTCACATGTGTCTTTTCTTGTGCCTTGGCAGCTAGTTTCCCCCCAAAACAGATGATTCTAGAGAGTAACCAAAATGGAAGCCACAATCTCTTTTATGACCCAGTATCTGAAGTGACACAATCAACCCCACTATATTCTACTTATTAGAAATCACTTCCATAATATTCTGTTTATTACTAAGTCTGGATCTCTCAAATGAATGGAAATTAGGTTCCACTTCATGAAGGGAGGATGATAAAATTTTAAATGCCACCAGTCTTCAAATACTAGTCTTCAAAGTCTGTGTGTATTAGGATTGAGAACTGCCGGTGGAGAAAAAAGTCACTGTGAAGTATTCACTGTGGGGCTATCTTAGGAGTTATTTGAGAGTAGATTAAAGGTTTTCCAAAGGCGATGCTGACACTGTAGCAACAACAAAATGATCTTTTACAAAGAACAAGAAAAGCTGATATGGATTTATATCGGTCATAGCAGAAATTTACAAAGGTGTTAAGACCAGTGTTATTAAACTTAATGAAAACCTCAAACAAACCAATTAAAGGTCATAAAACGTAGAAGACTAATACCACACCAGATTCACCATGTGTACTTTGCCTCTCTGGAGTCAGAGAAATAACACTGATGCATATACAAGATCTGGTACGTGACTATTTTCACTCTAGCAGTCAATGAACTCTACTCTGAGTTCCCACTCAGTTGGGTAGGAAGGTTCTTGTACTATTTACTTTAGTGCTCTCAATTCCACAGAAACTGATGATCACCTGAAAGCAATTTAGAGCAAGAATCAAGTCGTTGCTGTTGTTTTCATTTTAGCATCTCCAGTGTTAGTACAACATCTGGAGGGGGGAGTACAGAAAATACAAGTATCTACTTGATGAAAAGATGGCTGGCTGGATGGATGGAACTAGCTCGAATGGAAAAAATAGTATGTTAGTTCGCTGTATACAATTTAAATGCTTATATTTTAAGGAGACAAGAGAGTACCGAGCTCTTATTCTCAACCTTGGAAATTCAGGTAGTTTAAAAGGATAGCACATAACATGGTAACCAAATATGTACTCTGAAATAGAAAACTAATAACAAATATGTTAAGGGTGCTATTATAGCAATAATTAATAAAATTATTTACTATTTTAGGTATATTTTTAAATTGAATTATTTCTTTATCATGGGGGGGGTGCCTATCACTACTATTTAATGATAAATATACGGCAAGATGCCCAGGAGACCTAGAGGATAAGGTCACTAGATATTGTTCACATAACATCCCAAGGACCCAGGTTCAAAATCCGGGGCCAGAGGAACAACCAAGACGAACAACTAAATAAAAATAAATAAATGCTTCTTCTTCCTCTCCTTTCTTGCCTGCCTGCCTACCTGCCCTCGTTCTTGCCTACAGATTTCCTTTAAAAAAAAAAAAGTTTAAAATGTACAATAGATATGCTTGGCATGTTGCAAAAAGAAATCGGACTCAATGAATTAGACTTTTAATCTAAATTATTTATAAAACCATCTACCTTACTTTAGCTAAAATCTATAATGTAAAACTCATGTTTGTCAAAGATAAGCAGTACGTAAGAAAATCAATGAGAAAATTAAATTCTCCCCAATTGCAGATAGTCTAGGTGTGCATTTTAACATATAAAAGATACGATTTCTCCCTCCTTAAAGAAGTGCAGCAAAATTATATCACTACAAGAATATGTTTAACTTTGTTGAGTATCTGTTATAAACACATTGAATATTGTACTGTAAATAAAGAACACATGCATGCATTTATTTAGGTAAATAAAACAGAAATAACTGGTGAATAGCTAAAAAGTTATCCAGGTCCATTTTCATCATGGGTCTAACTTTTCTGCACATTTTAGTGTATAATGCAGAGCAACTTTGAGTTAAATAAAATTAAAAGCAAATGGAATGCTCGTTGCTTTATTTTAGTATTAACTGTATTATAACCTTATTCTAACTTAATATCATACTCATGTTTGACAGTTACTGTGCACATGGAAATGTATATTGTCCCACATAATGAAATATGAAATGTATGTAAAATGGGAGCTATATAGAATGGTGTAAATATCAAAATGCCAAATTCTCTTAAGAAAGAAATGCATATTCTGCTCTGGACCTATATAGGAAAAGGTTTAAATGATTTTCTACATTTATACAAACCAACTTCAATCATTTCTAAACGCTAGGAAATGAACTGTTCTATTCTTTATAATAGATGGTGGGAAGAGTTAAAGTTTTTAGAAACTTAAATAAAAATTCATCTGCTAGATGTTTCTAGATGATTTCACAAAGTAGCAAGTGAAGAGACAGGAGGGGAGGGGAGGGGAGGAGGAGAAGAAGGGAGGAGAAAAGGAGGTGAGGAGGAGAGGAGGAGGCTCAGTGGAGCCCCTCTTCCAGTTGCAATAACCTGTCCTTCCATGTTCCCCTGAAGCTCTGGGTGGTAACAACACCTAGCTGTGACAGCTCCAGCATACTCACTACTACTGGTAGGTTGCTCTGCATGGACAGAGACCTATTTTTATTCTACCTTTATTAAATTCTCCTATTACTCACGTTGAGCCTGCCTCTATTCCTGCAAGGACTTTTCCTGATATAACGCTGTTGGAAAATCCAGAAAAGTCACCAAACTCCACCAGACTACTGCCTCACTTGATACTTCTGATACCCTTCACAGGCCTGCTACACAGAAGTCTGCTTTCAGCCTCATCTAAACCATCAGCCGGATGATCTACAAGAACTCATGAGTCCCTACCCCACATCCAGCCCATGGCCTGAGAACTGTGTCCCATGCTACCTACAAGGGGATCAAATTGGTCAACTTCCCCTACCCCAGTTTAACTTCTTTGAGAGCCTGATGTAATTTATCTCCTAGAACTATACAAATGTCCATGACCAAGTTAACCTTGAGATTCTTTTATTGTTCTTATTACGCCTATGCTTAAAGTACAAAGTAGCTACCAAAAAGAAAAAAAAAAAAAAAAAAAGCCCCCCTCTCTATAGGCCGGAATAGCAAAGGGAACAGAGAGCACAATGACCTCCAAACTATTAAGTACTCAAGTCTAAGTTCAAATGGAGAAATGTACTCAATTCACTATTCTCATAAAGAACCAACCTTGAAGCTTAAATGATAAGAGCTATTTTCTGAGTACTTACTACAGGATAGATCCTGCACTGTTTCACTTAGAATATTTCATTCAACATTTAAACAGCTCTATAAAACAGTGGACTGCATTGGTTTTCTCATTTTATAGATGATGAGACCTACAAGATATAGACCTGGTCCAAGCTCACATAGCTGATAAGGAGCTGGGATTCGAAGGCAGGCAGCCAGCTTCTAGAATCCAGGCTCCTAACCACTGAACTGGGATTCAGGTGTGGGTCAAGTAACATATAGCAATTTAAAAATCTGATGTTGAGAGGACAGTTTTAAAGAAGAAAACAAACTTTAATTTTCCTATAAAATATCCCTTTTAAATCTTCAGGGTTACCCGACTGAATGTGAGAGTTGGGGTGAGATGTGGGAGAATGGACAGCACTGTTCTATACAGTATATAACTTTTTTATTCTAAACAAAATGTCTTCCTGGCCTCAAACTGCTTTCCCCACACCCTAAAGTGTTCTCAAGTTTGTACACTTCCAGAAGTCTCTATTGTCTTGATTTTATACTGCCCATGGCCATAAAGCATTTATTCCTGTAGTTCCTTACAACTGAGAGGCAAAAACAATGATTTCAATGAATTTTTCACCTGTACTCTTCTTCATGATATTTCAGGTTTATGCAACAATTAATAGAAGAAGTTCCCCAAGATATTCTAATTATAAACTTCTTCCCACGGATGTGGAGGGAAATGATCTATTTCATAGCAGAGTGTTTTGTAAAACTCGAATTTCAAATAGAGCTCAAAATGAGCTCAACTCCTCCACCTAGTTCTTTTCTGTCCTTGGAACACCAGTATACCAAATTAGAACTCAAATAGGTGCTCTCTGTCCCTTCCCTTGGTGGTCAGTGTTAGTATAAAGTTATAAATTCACTGGTAATGGCTTCTAAAGATATTTTGATATCTATTCCCATGTGCTCCTTTCTAGTAATCCAAAAAAGCTGAATGCTCTTTTTTATTTACTCTTCAACTCTAAAGATTACTATCAGTATACAGTTTGTGAGGCCTGTCATAGGCTGGGTAGCTAAAACAACAGAAATTTACTTTCTCACAGTTCCGGGGGCTAAAACTCCAAGATAAAAGTATAAACGGGGTTGGTTCCCTCTGAGGGAAGTAAGGAACGTACCCCTTCCAGGCCTTTCTCCTTGGCTGGTAGACAGGTACTTCTCCCTTCACAAGTGTCTGTCTTCAGATTCCTCGTCTTATAATTATGAATACTACACAAGTCATTTAGGTTAGTGCCCACCCTAATTCAATTTAATTACCTCTATAAAGACCATGTCTCCAAATAGGATCACATTGTGAGTTACTGAGTATTAGGACTTCAGCATATGAATTTGGAGAGATGTCAAATTCATCTCATAACAGTCAGTGTTTGACCTATAATCAACATACTACCCTTTTTGTATCAACTTACTAAAATAGAAAGATCAAAATAACACGTGTTGACAAATAAAGCCTCTGACATTTTAAGAACTCATTATCTTCACCCCAAAATATACTGACTATTGCCTTTTAAGAACCTTGTTTTGTTTTCAAAAAGAAAATGAGAATAAAAATAGCTCACTGAGAAAGCTTAGGTCATAGAAATTCCCATATGAATAGCTTCACTCCACCACTTACAATTCTCTCTAGGTACTGGTCTTCCTGCCTCTGTCTTTTCTTTTTCTTTTTTTTTGTTGTTAATTACTGTTTTTCACTCTTTAGAACATTTATTGATGTGCTTTTCTTTTTACATATTCCCCATTTCTTTTTACATTTTCCCAATTTGGGGTTTTCTTCCTATATTTATCTTTCCCAAGGTTTTGGGTTATGTCCATGTGGCCAGATTTAGTTCTAAAGAGAGCAAGATAAGGTTAATATATTCACTCCCACTGGCAATAGCAAGTGAGCTTTCTTTTACAACATTAATCCTTGAGTAATAGCTCTTAGTTTAAAAAAAGAGAGAGAGCGAGAAAGTTTCTGCTAATATAAGAAACACTTATTATTGGCCTATCCACTTCCTCATCTCCTCCAATTCCAACCACTACAAAATGCACATGAAAAATGTTGGCCTGATAAGAGCTCAGTGTGTATTCATGAGTTGAAATAAGTGTCTTTATGCATTTTATATAATTTGTTGGCTAGTGATTCAGTAAGAGAATTTAGTGATTCAACCACAGACTAGTTTGTGTAACCTAGAAGAAATCACTCATATCTATATCTAATTTCTTATCAATAAAATAAATTGTATTACCCAAGATACTTTTGAGATTTTTGTGTGGAGCGAAAGAATCATAATATATATTTTAGGCAAGAAATACAAGCTATTGTCAGCTTACAAATGGGTGCTATTCCAAAGTAGACATTGACAAGTCAATTACTGGGAACCAGGAACACATTTTCCCAGAGAAACAATATGATGAAGAATGATGGAGTTCATAGGCACCTGCACAGGAACCAGGCAGGGAAACTGCAGAACTACTGCTGTCTTAGGAAATATCCAGTGCAGTAAAGTAAATCCACGTTCCAGAGGCAGTTTATTAGGACTCCTTCTCTGTCATAGGTACAAGGGGCACTGCCCTATATACATATCTGCAGGACAAGTATAATGCATCTCCCAGGGATTCAACACTCCAAGAAAATTTAAGAGCAAGAGAAGGGGGTTTATAGGCCTAGAGGAAGGGGCTTCTTAGAAGTCGAGAACAAGGGATTGAGGAACCTAAAGGGGACTCGGTAGGGATGGGATGCAGGGAAGGGGTCTTTGACCCCCTGTCCAGGGGATCTGGTGAAGACTGGGAGCACCAGATGCTGGGGTATGGAACTGCCAGTGTACAAAGTACTTGAAATTAGGCTAGTGTTCAATTTATAGCCAAATTTATTAATAAGCATACTAGTTGTTTGTTTGTTTTCTAAGTTAACAGATATCTTGTTTGCTGGAGTCAACAGGAAGGGTGAAATGTGGCTATCGCTATCAAGGTGAGTTAGCATACCTTATGGCACCCGAGAGCAACTATCTACTTAGGACAGTCCAGGGTATGACAACCCATACAGGAACCACAACATCTTTTCATAATGACTGAGTCAATACAAGAAAGGACTGTGAGGCAA